>JBBPCX010000011.1:15718881-15738942 GCA_037974365.1 Hydrocynus forskahlii
ACACACACACACACACACACACACACACACACACACACACACACACACACACACACACACACACACACACACTTTCTCTTAAATTACTTCACCAGCCTGCGTTCCCCATGTTTCTTGTAATATCACATTGTAAACAGTAGCTTTATAAGCTAACGGCCCAAATGGAAATGCGCACTAAACTGGTGGGTACTACATCAAAAATAAGCCATTTTATACACACTGTGTATTTGTGTCTTTTCACCTTTTTAAGTTTCTGTTCGTCATTTCACAAAATAAATTAAAACAAAAGGCTACCCAAGTGCTCGGGTACGGCTCAAGATAAGTGCTGTTTTGTTCGTGTTCAGTTCCGCTCTGGTAAACGTTCACTGTCAATCACACTTTTCCACCCTCAACTATCCCCCATTGTCATATCTGAGGATGCAATTTTAAATTGTATTTTTTATGATTTAAAAGTTTACTTAAAACTTTTACTCCCCTTTCCTTTAGAGTCCTAGGGCAGACAGACTATGATAGCTTCCCTTCAGTAAAAAAAAATCATTTAAATTGCACTTGCCTCATATGAGATATTTTCTTTTTTTTTCTTCATTTTTTGAAAATCCTTTTCAGGATATATCCAAAAATGAATGGGGTTGTTTTTCCTAACCTAGTAATACAGGTCTTTTTCTTTCACTGAAAAAAAAACGTTTTCAGAGTTTTTAACTCTTAAGAGAGTAAAGGTAACCTTTACCTTTAAAGGAAATACAAATCAAAGACTGACAGGATTACAGATACCCGAAGGTGACTTTTGATCATGGAAAATTAAATTTTGAGGGTAAAAGAAAAACAGAAACCTTTTGTATCGCTGAAAACTTGTTCCTATAGATATGTAATGAATAGGTTGAGCCTTGTTTGATGCGTTTGTCGGGAACGGAGCCTGCTTTTCCAAAAATGTCCAGCCAGCCAGCCCTTGTGTGCCTCTCCTTCTACACCTGCTCAAAAATCAAGACTAGAAATTGTGACGTAAGAATGAGAGAAAACACTACGAGAGTCTAGCGTGTCATGCAAAAACATTAAGGCATCTAAAATTTTTTTTTTACGGTAAATATCACAGTATGTCAGCTGAGGGGCCTCCTCACACAATGACTGACTGGCATGGAGAGGCTCGTGCCAGCTTTAACCCAGCCCACTCCTCTGTTCTAGGCCAAAGTCCTTCAGTGGGAGGGATAAAAGTCAATGGCGATTGTATAAGTGCTGCTTGCTGGTTTGTCCACGGACCTGCCACTCCAGAATCTAGGCTCGGCCCCGCTCGGTCAGTTGCTTGTCTCTGCTTGGAGAAGGGGCTCACCAATGATGTTTATGCTGTAATTCTGGACATTTGTTGGCAGAATCTGAGTCCCGTTCGACACTTGGAATGGAATTATGCTCGCCCAGGTACCAGGACTGTGGACACACAAGAGACAAAGAGATTTTTTTTTTAATACAATGCAATAGTAGTAAACGTACTAATAACTGAAAAATACTCACATGTTCACGTGCACAAAATATTGTGATGAATAAACCCATTTGAAAAAAAAAAAAGTCAGAGTAAGTTATTCTTCTTAACTGTCATTACTTTGGGATAGCAAAAGTATTTACATGATACTTTAAATACCGAAAATCTGCATGTGAAAGCACATCTTATGATTAACGCTAATGTATCTGTCAAAATATTTCAGGGTAGTAAATTTAGAAAGTTGGACTATGCAGTATACTGTCATGATATTGCCCTCCATAATACAGATAACGCAGACAACTAATAATAACAACAACTAATAATACGAGATACAAGCATTCCGACAAAATCTCAGATGTTAGATAACAAATAAGATAACAGCAGGATAAGACGTTAAAAAAGAAGCAACCACATATTCCAACAAATGTAAATCATTTTGGTCAAAATAATACAGGCTGGTTATCCAAGTTTCCCACTGTTGTAATATACTGCATGCTGCAGTTGATATATTCGGTCAATATATTATTGCAAAATAGAATTTTGTCCATATCATTGAATTTCTCCAAGCATCAGCAGGTTCAACTGGGGACAACATGAAATTTTAAATCTCTATAAATCTATGCTCTCTATACTACATTTTTATAATTAGGAGGCACTACGCATTGCATTGCATATTTTATTTAGAATAGTGCAGGTTGATTATCAGCTTTAATTTGATTATTTTTTCCCACAGTCTGTGTAAACGGCTCCACTCCCCACCCCTTGACAACGGATAGCACTGGGGGCACAGGAAACCCACAGAAACAAAGCTTCCTTAGTGAGTGGATGGAGAAGGAGACAGGGAGTCCCCCGGAGCGCCTGCACCCATCCCAGTCCCCCAGGGGCTGACACCCACTCTCTGATCAATAGGGTTAAGTCAGGGGTTGATTGTGTACCGTACTTTCCCATCCGCATTCGGCTAGCATGCTAGCACGCACAACAACACAAGACTGTTAATTGCAAACGCCGGCACAGGCCTTGAATGCGAAAGCACTGGGGTGCACAAACAGCATGTTGTTCCCTGAGGGGAGGATAGCGGGGGTTTGAATGGTACGTACATGTGTCGAATAATTAGGCAGGCCAGAAACCAGTACCCCCCCCCAACCTCCTCCTCCTCCTTTTCCGTCTCCCTCTCTCCTAAATACCTGTCTCACACAATCGGCGCTTTCTGTTTGCAGATTACAGACCGTGCTCCTGCTTCTTTCAACAGTGCCCGGTGCACACAGCCACCTCTTTGTTATTTTCTCCTTCTCTTTTACTTTTTCCCCCATGAAAAAAGAAAAGAAAAAGGGACAGGATTGGCCGGGTGTGGGCGGCAGAGGTGGGGTGGGCAAAAAAGGACATAGTGTGTTGTTTGAAGGAAGGCAACAGTAAATAGAGGAAACTGAGCGACTTCTCTCTGAGACCTCTAAAATGCAGGTGCATAGCTTCAGTGGATCAGCTGTGGTGGAGGTGGAGTGAGGAGGGGGTATAAGGGAGTTTTCTTTGGGGGTTTGTTTGTTTTCCAAAAAGGACATGAGGGGGCTCAAGCTGATGGCTGCTGAAGGCGTCAGGGACTCGGCGGATGTAGAACACTGACTTTATTCTTCTGGCTGCCTGGAGTGACATGCCTGACTATGGCCATGAATGCGTCTAATGATTCAGTCTGCATTTTATACAAATCACCCACAGCTAAGGGGGCTGGGACTTCACTTAAAACAATAGGGCCAAAGTTTATGATTGCAGCACCACAAACACGGTTGCACTTTACAAAGCGTGAGGCAGAGGCAGAGTGAAAGGAAGGCTGGGCGAAACCGAACAGGAGAAGACAACAAAGGAAGAAAGAACTAAAGAAATGAGAATTTGCTTCACACGAGAAACTCAGTGTATCTTGAATCAGGGGCTAAAATAAGTAATGCGACATCGTTTCTTCATTCAAATGTGTACATGATATCCACACTAATAAAACAGTGACTGCCAAAAATAAATTAAATAAAAAACGAAATAGCGCTGATGTATTATATTTTACCCATGAGGAACCGACATGTACATATTAATCGAGTAAATTTGAACTTTTTTTATTTATTTTTTTTATTTTAGACCAAACTAGCTCTCTTTCCTCCACTCTTATCACTCACCCTCTACTTTAAGGCTCCTCCTTCTACCATTTTATTTTTACTCTCCCTCTCTTTTTCTTTCTTTTTCTCTCTGACCTGCCAGAAATCATCTGCCAGGAAATGAGAGATTAAGTTTTTCCTACCTTCCTGAACAAAGAGAGCACAGTGGAGGGAAACACTCAGCAGTGATTTGGCTTTGGACTTTTTTTCTTAAGCTAGCTTTGTTAGCTTTTATCCCTTTTCTGTCTCTCTCTATCTCAGTCCCCCTTTGTTACATACCACTCACTCCACGAGTAATGCAGGAGAGCCCAGCAGTAATGGATTACTTTCTGGGAGGTGCAGATGGTCCTCAACTGCTCAATCCTCCCATGGCTCTCTGTCCCCAAAGCCCAGCCTCGACCCTGTGCGGAGTGCCATTAGTGCCGTTTCCTGGCCGATTGATCGCCAGGGCTAGTGGGGTGCCACCCCTTCTTTAACAATTTCAAGTTCAGTCTGGCATTACCTAATGTCTGGTTTCCCCTGGATACCAGACGGCTTAAGACGTGACAGCTCCCGACCACAAGGGGGTTACAGGGGGTTACAGAAGGGGTGGGTGGGGGGGGGAAGGGGAACAAACAACTTTCCTCACGCTTCATCTCCCTTATCAAATTCTGCACTGTCGCAGAACCCTACTCACTAACCGCCCATCCATCCTGCTCTTCGTCCCTGCAAAATTCACCGGGCTGTAAGGGTAAGCTTACAGCATGCTTCGTTTGGGGATCAGGCCCTAAATTAGATTATCTAATGGCATCTTAATGGATTGCTGACCCCATTTCCTCCAGGATGGCAATAAGCAAGACTGGCTGCAATTCAATTTGGGTTGAGCCATGGGCCGACATGCACAATTCTCCGCCAATGCAGCCCCATCCGCATGCAAGCAACAAATTACATTTACATACAGCGGTCCAATCAGCCAGAGCCTGGCTCACAAACTATGTTAGCCTTCGACTATGTCAAACTGCTTTCTGCTTAAAGAGGATTTTTGACCAGGAAACTAGTCTTATAAAGTCGACCAGGGCCGTTGTTAAACATTGATCAGAGAATTGTAAGATAGTGCTGGAATGCATTCCTCTCTGTACCTCCACTGGTGATTTAGGAGGCTACAAAAGGGGATACGTTTGGAGAAGAGAGGCCCAGTAACCGTGGCGACCACAGAGGAAGTCTGAGCGTGCTCAGTGCCACTCGGCCACACCACAGAATAAGTGCTGAGAGGAAGCGCTGAGCAAGGATTTTTTTTTCCAGTGCTGGGGAGAGGGACTGAGAGAGAGAGATACTCAGCTAAAGGAAAAAAGAGAGAGAAAGAGAGAGTGAAAGCGAGAGAGTGCAAATACCTTCAATATGTTGCTATTATTCTGAAATGGATAAATAAACAAAAAGAATAGAGATGTCCCACTATATGGACTGTGAACTGATCCGGACATTTTCCATGTATTTGTTCACACACTTGCTGGTGTCATTTCAGATGTGGACACATAAACATTTATAAAATGTAACTGGACCAGCATGACAGAGAAATACGCTACCTGTTTTTGTTGCAAATTAATTAATATTTCTATGGATTTTACACTGTGCAGTAGCCCGGTGTTGCTGAAATGCATCACTCCTTCAGAGTGCAGTAAATATATGATCAAATCGGTCTGAAAAATCTGTCAAATCTCGACGTTTAATGTCAATTGCTTTAAGCTGCTATCTGAAAATACTATGATTCTGATCATGCATAGAAAAAATTAGTGGATGTACACACACTATTAGCCAGTACTGACACAAATAGCAAAACAGTGACAAACATAAAAATAGCTTATAATAGACAATTTGTTAAAAAAAAAAAAAACGTATCTAGTTATTATTAAGATACTACTGAAACATGTCAAAGATATTCACAGTGTATAATAAACAAAATCAATTAAAAGGCAGGAAAGTCGGTTGCGAAATTGAAAGCAACACTCTCCGAGGAGGAACGAGATATTATGTACAATGAATTACAAAATATTTTGTTTAAAGTCAGTTCTGCAGATACTGTCTTGAGGAAATTAAAACTTGAATCATATTACGAAATGTATGGCCATGCGGACTGAGATCATTTCAGAGGGAGGTGATAAAACACAGAACAGCTACATATTAAGGCTTTCGGGGCTCGGAACAGCTAAGCTGACCTTTAGAAATATGCTGCCTGCTGCTTTGCTAAGCCAAAAACAGATGCTTGTCATCTGAAAAGTATGTCTAGAGTTATGGTATAAGCAACCGTCTCTGTTACTGTTGTTGTTTCTGGGAAATATAAACATTAACCATCAGTGCCTTCATAAACAAGAATTTCACTAGAAGCTATTTCTGTTTCTAGGAATTCCACGTTCCTCATTCCTGAGCGCTACTCAACCAAGAGGGTCAGCGAAGGCACGCTGAAGAAGAACTCAGTGCATACACTGACACACAATACTCAAAAGAATTCAAAGAGTTTTTAAGGACTTTGGCACATACGCCTCTGATAGATCGGACAAAGTCTCATAAGGAGGCGATTTACAGCTCCAACAACTGTGTAACTACTCAAGTCATGTCTCTGGCACCCACTTCTTGCAATTCAAAATGGGCAAGGTTCCATAATACAGTGAGGACATGACCTACATTTGGCTCCTGAACTAAACTGCTGAGTCACACTGTCTTTACCAGTTAAACAAAATTCAACTTTCTGCTTCCGCAGTAAAAAGTTTATACATTTGTGTATAACATTGTAGGCTTACAACCCCAGCTGAACATTAAGTGTATATCATTAGACAATGACTGCTGTCTAGTATCATAATTATATTATATTACAATGGTAAATATCTCTGAAAGTTCAATGAAAAGTCCTTCTGCAGTTATGAATGTGATACCTGTTAAATGCTCAGTGAAACTGCTGCTAATAGATGCCACAAAACATAGGAACTAAATAGCAAAACATTATTTGTAATGTTCTCTGTTGTTGCTGAAAATCGATTACGCCGGGAACCTTCAGGTGGTGACAGAACTTGCAAACTAAAGAAAAAAAACCCCCAACTATTATAAAAAAGCAACATATGGGTGTATCATGTTTTAAAAACAGTATGAGAGTACTGAATCGACATATTTGTGTTTCACCCACAAATGTATACTTTCGTGGCAACTGTTGCAAGACTGGACGAGCTTAACTGAATGCTGGCGAACGATTACATGTAGTAAGAAGTTGTAGTGCACAAATCGACTCGCAACTTAAAAACTTACATTCAGAATACACTATACATTTCAAATGATATTTCATTTGTTTGTGCATTGTCTGTGGTGTTGTGTTAGATTATGTGTAGCTTGCTGTAAGGTTAGCACGGCAGGAAATTTAGTAATTTATAACCTGTCTAATTTTCTAGTTAGACATAAATAATCCAGCTCAGTAGCTTAGCACTTTAAACACCAAAGCCTTAACATACTGATCCAATAAGGACAACTTAGTGGTCTTTACAAAAAACAACTTCTCATTACACTGACGAAAACTTATGCCAAAGTTCTGTAATGCTTGCCCAACAGTTGCTCAGAACGTATGCATTCGCTGGTGGAGCATGGATAGATCAACTGGATTTGGGAAGGGCATGGAGAGCACCACTATAAATACGAAAAAAATGAAGAGAAAGTGAAAGAAAAGACATAGGAGAGACTTGATGGAGAGATGTGTTGAAAATAAAGGAAACTTTTACCTTTGCCAAGAAATCCCCAAAGCCTCCTCTGAGCCATAAGACCTGACGTTTTGATTCACGGGCCAGTCACAAATCCTCAGCTGTCAATCAAACACCTCTCAGTCAGACAACGGGGCCAGCACAACGTTACTAACACACACACACACACATTAAGCATGCAACAAGGCCAGGAGCAGTCTGTACCCAAAACTACAACTCCATATTATGCTGGGTTTATAAACAGATTACACTCAATCATTTAGGATACTCCTGATTAGACTAGGCTCCTTAAATTAAAATTGTTAAACTTCTTTTAGTGAAAAAGTAGGCTAAATCTGGGTCTAAGAAAACTTGCATGGAAAACCTAAACGTACAGAGAGCAAATGTTATATGTAGCATGCAACAACATTAGTGGGGTAATCATTAACTGCTATGGAAGCAAAAAGAAGAGGTTAGTTTAAACTAGAGACTGGGTCACATGGACATCATTCATCGGTGCCAAAATGCTTCTGTATGGGAATAGGGACATGCATTCCATCTGCTGCATGCGCTTTGTCATCTAGGCTGCTATTAGGACTTGTTCAAAGCAGATGGGTTGAATGAAGCATGGTCATGCTGTGTGGAGGCAGCTTTGGTCATCGTGGTCAAACATGTTACTTTTTTTCTCTATTTGTGCTGACCTCTAAAAGTGTGACGCAGATGTCTTTGAAAATATGAGTGTGGATGGAGAAAAAGAATGCATACCAAAGTATGATTATACATGTACCTACACACATGCACAGAAACTGTATGAATGAGGCTGGTATAAGCTCAAATGTATAATGCGCTCCGCAAACAAACCGAAATACCCCAGCAAAGCACGTACAATCAGTTCTCCGCAATAAACGTCACAAAGCCGAAACTCGACACTTCATTGAACTTTCCATTTTGCTAATGCCTGGCGGAAAATATTGCACTCCTTTCTTGCCCGCCTGCGGTACTGTCAGATGCTCAGCCTATTTACTAGCTTTAATCAGGTAGATTCACTGTCTGAATATTCAATGCCACTTATTCTCAGTCAATAGAGCTGGCCATTTCTGGAAAGCACCTGTGCCATGCCCAAACTGAATCAATTTCCATCGCAATACATCTAGGAAGGTGAATAATTGATTTCCTATATTTACTTCAAAGATGCTTTAGCGCTGACCTGGAGAGGTTCAGGTGGCTAAAATATCCATTTCCCCGAGTGAAAGCCACATAAATTAGGAGAGTGAGTACAAGCCCTGGCGGTGAACAGGAACTTATTGTAATTTTACTGCTAGCTCAGAAGGCCAGACTTTGTGAGTGAAATTATAAATCACAGATACAGTGCATGTTGAATAGCTAATAGAAAAGATGTGAGGAGAATGTGAGGAGAATTTGTGGTGTCAGAAAACCATTCTATTTGTGCTGAACCTGTACTAAAATGACATACAATTTTACTTTAAATTGCAGCAAAGTAAGGCATTTTGCTTGAGTGATTCAGTTCCACACTGTTAGTGCACGGATATCCACCTCCATCAGTATCACTGCCAACTTTGTGTGAGAGTGTGTGTGTGTGTGTGTATGTGTGTGTGAGCTGAAGCCAGAAAACAATGGCTTTGGGTCAAAGTCGAGGTCAGCTATCAGACTGTTTCAGTGGCGGGCTTTTCTTCGTCCTGTTTTGGTTGACCCTCACACACTAAAAAAACACACACACAATATGTGGTGAAAAGCACTCTCTTGTGTTGCGATTAATGTTGAGTCATAAACTTAAGTTCAAGGCCACATGCCCTGGAAAATAGTGAGACAGTTCACTCAAGGTCTTTTCTAGGATACTATTATGAAATGGCATGGTACCTTTTAACTGCACTTCAGTAACTGAACTGCAAAAGACCACAGAGAGCACTTCTGATCTATGTGTTTGGTTACTGGCGATACAGAAATTGCCTACTGGACAAAAATACTCTGTAATAACAAACATTTTACAACGGCTGTAGCAAGTGGTATTACTAAAATAAAATAAAGATAGACCATTAAATTTGTCATGAAATGATTCCACAACAAAGTCATGCAAGTCTATGTAAATACATTAATGACAGAATAAGAGCTTTGGTAATGCCATGCTACTTTATATTTTAAATTCTATTCCTGCAGCATAAAATTTCACGTCTTACTAAGACTCATCTTGCTTACAGAGGGACAGCTTGTCCAAATGCCACTCTGATTTGCCAGTGTCAACTAAATAACAACAGCAAGACCAAACAACCAAAAAACCAAACTCAGGGTCAGCAATTAGTTGCCCAGTGCTAGCAAGCTTTTAGAGGACGCTTAGGGCCCGAGCCGCTTCTGGAGTTTTAGTGCCATCTGTCCGTATCACCAGCAGATCACAGAGGTGCGCTGTGGCGTTAGCGTCTTAGCCAAGTTAGCGCTCGTGAACAGCTGCGTGTGGGGGCTAGATATGCATGCTAACATTTGATGAAGCCAAATAAGATTTTGATCAGTGATCAGTCCCAGAAGTAAGGCTATAGGCTTTTTCCCAGGATACAAAATGATAGCAAGAGAGTATAAGAGGAGGAGAAGCCCTTGGGGAGAATTGCTAATGAAATCTAACACATTACACAGGGTCCTCACTCTGGAGCAGGTGTTTGGGTTTGTGTGTGTGTGTATGTGTTTACATGTGTGAATTCATCTGTTATTTTCCCAAGTGTGTATGAGTTAAAAGTTCCAGTTGGGCTTGGGTGAACAGCAACGCCATTATAACAACGTTGTCACTCAACCGGTTTGTCTGTGTTCATACGGTTAATCAGTCATGCAAACGTTACTGAGTCAAATTTACTTACAGTCCTTCTTAACATTCTCATATATAACAGTAATATCGCCGACAATGATATTTATACAATTGGCCTGACATCAACCTCTGATCTGTCCTAACATTGTGACTTTTCATGAGCATGTAAAATAAATACCACTGGAAACGAATAACGCACTCTAAATATAAGTATTTAGAGCTGTGCCAGTCATAAGGTTGAATGCGATTTTTAACAGTGTTCTGTAAAGCTAGTTCAGCCTCAAAATAATATATTTGTGGGTGAAGCATGGGCAGATTAACAATCAAAAAAATGTCTTAAGACTTGTAAGTGCAAGACTTCACCTTTTTATTCTACTTTCTCTGAGAAAATCTGACCTTTCCACCCAGACATAAATGGTTGTCATGGAAATGTTTTAAAGGTCACAACCCCATCTCACTTCCTTGGTGTCTCCTCTTTGGATGGATTACATAAGCAGTGTTTAAGAGCTCTTCTGGTGCCTGGGCTTATCAGAGGAAACCGTCCATTATCCATAATCGCTGCAGTCCCAGAGCCTCCACTTTAAAGCCTGGGCTTCTTCCCGTGTGTCTGTGTCATATGTTACACGCATGTACAGCCCCCACGTCGTACGTCACACATCACGCTGGCGACGAAAGGCTTGTGGGATCATATACACAGATTAAACATGGGACCCCAGGCTACAAATCATAAGTGGTGATTTGGGCCAACGTTTTCCCGCTGCCGCTATAATGCCCTCATGTGCACAGATGGTTATTGTAAATGAGGTACGCTCAAACAGTTGTCAAGACACCAGCAGCGATGTCCTTTGCGTATATACATACACGAGCTCCCAAACCACTGACTTGACTATAAGGAGGCTTATAAGCTAGCATGAAATGTTACTGAAAAATTACTTTTCCTTCAGGATTTAGTGTTTTACCAATAAAAATCTTAACACTACATTAAAGAATGGGGCATTGTGAAGTGATCCCCATCTGTATGCTATTAGACCTGAAGAAGCTGCTGTTATGGGTGGTGATATCAAAAGCAGGGCGCAATTTTACATTTCATGAGTACTTTATTTTTTCAAAAGAGAGATTCTAAAATTTCAGTTATTGTCATATTTGTTTAAGGATATTACGACTTTAAAGTTCAACATCAATCAAAAGGTAAAAATTGACATGCAACCTAATTTGTGATTGATTATGTAATCAATTAAGTAATTTAAAATGATTAGGTAATTAGTTTTTTTATTTTGTAATTTAAATAATATAACAAAATGACAATAATTACTTCTAAGGGTTAAACGTTAATGAGGGCATATCAAGCGCAGAGAAGGAGAAAGAAACAAAAAGGGGAAAGAATATGAGATGTGGGATGAGTAAACCAATATTGAGAAAATAAGACTGTAAGAGAATAGCTGGGGGGGGGGTTAAAGAAAGAAAGCAAGCAGAAACAGAAGAGTGAGAGAAAAGAGAAAACAGAGAAAAGAACGTGTCTGCACAGTGAGCGGGCCCTGTTGAGCGTCTGAAGTCTAGACGCTCGTTCTCAGGTTGCAGACGGCTCGACAGCGCCCAGCCCCACGGCATGCTGGGAAAGGATGGCCATGCAGCTGTAAGGTGACGCCATGGTGATGACTGTAATCTATACGGCCCCGCGCGTTACACCACGCGCTTCACAAAGGCCCGGCAGGGGAACGCAGGTGTCAATACAACTCATAATATCGTATGATGAATCACCCTCCATAAAAATGAGTGTATACCGGAGATGTTATTTACCCTGCTATGGGGCTCAGTAGCCACAGGTTCAGAGTGGGTCAGGCCCCGCTATACAAATCACTGGGCAGAAAATACACACTGATCCAGGCTTATATAAACATGATGGATGGCTGATAGATCACCCTGTCTGTTTTTGACCCTTCTCCTTATTCTGTGTATTATGGCTGAAACAAAAGACACTAAGAGTATGGCTGAGGCTTTGCTTGATGCTGCAGTTAAGCAGATTTGTGAGTGACAGATTCCTGTCCAACGAGCCCATGTATAATTAAAACACATGTATATATATGGCATATGAATTTTACTGAAGTGTTTTTAATATTGTGTTTTCCTTTGGATATCTGCGCATGGAAGGCTGCGCATGGTTTACAATTGTTTAGTTTATTCCTCTTTTTTTTTTTGGTTTGGCCTATTTTACAAACATGATTCATCATAAAAAGAATTAGCTGATTACTATAACCAGAAGTGAGATCCCTCGAATATATTAAGTTCACTCACACTATAACAACAAAAATATTAAATATTTCTGTTTTTTTATCCCCAGTTAGTTCATATATTTATTAGATATATGAAGGATGTTGAAGGATGTTGACATGTGAGGATGAGAAAACTATCGGTGAACAAAAGCATGTCTCCATCTTTAAAAAAAAAAAGCTCTGTGCTCTGCAGCATATGAGTGGTGATGAGCTACACATTTCTCAGCACTGGTCCAGCTATGCCAAACCAGAAAGCAATAAAAGCAGAGGTTTGCCATTACTCTAACTCAGGAGCAGAGTAGGAGAAAACCACTAATTATTATGAAGCCGCGTGCAGATGAATTCAATTAGAGGAGGGTGGAAAACGCTGGCTTTGGACCAGGCCTTTCATGCTACACAGGACTGCTGCTGCTACACACACACACTTGCACACCTACACACACACACACACACACACACACACACACACACACACAACTATTTCTACTTTTATAACAGTCTTCTGCCAGAAAGATCACTTTGTTAAATGTGTTACAAGCCTAGCCTATTCACACCAAGTGTTATGCTTTTCTGTGAACTGTTTGGTCCAGCCAGAGACAATGCTAACCATTGTATTACAGTAACACTTTCAATATAAAGCAAAATTCAATAAATGCTGATATGGACCTTGGGGGAGGAAGTCGAAATCAAACAAACATTCGGACCCTGAAGAACATGCATTAAAGTAGAACACCAGTAATGCCATAAAAACAGCAAAATATGTGAAAACGCTGACACGTGTAACTTAAAACAAGGAATAAATCTAAAACTGCTGCACACTAACTTGGGTTCTGTTAGGCTGGAGGGCTCATTGTGTGCTAGTGAATCCACCCATAGCTCTTCTCGGTTACTTGGAGTTTACATGAGAGTCTGTACTGAAGAGGGTAGTCAGACTGGTTAGTATTCAGGGAAAATGGATCCTGTTTCTGAACGACTGCTCTCGCCAAGACAGCGCCGCTGACCCACACTCGGAATGACCTTAGAGGCTCTGTGGGTCACCATGGTTACAGAGTAACTAAAGGTAATCTCTCAGTAACACTTGGAACTAGGATTCCGCAGCAAGGCCTGCATGATGCTAAGTGTATGTCGAGGGGGTCAAAAAACAATCAACAGAAAATATGCTAGACTTTTGGACATCACCAAATGATGACTCTAAACAACTTTGCAAGGAGAGAAAGAACGAGAAAGAGGGAGAGAGATTGAATGAGAAGGATGGAAAGAAAGAGTCAGAGAGAGAGAGAGAAAGATAAATAGAAAGAGAGGAGAGAAAGGGTAGAAAGAAAAGGAGAGAGAGTGACAGGTGAGAGAGTGTGAGCGAGGACAGAGAGAATAAGAGAGGGATGGGGAGAGAGTGAGAGAGAGAGAGAGAGAGAGAAAGAGAGAGAGAGAGAGAGAGTCTAGGTGACATCGTGTTTGATTTGAAGTACTATTTGTCTGTCGTGACACCTGTGGTGAGAGTTGAACAGCTGGGTGGGGATTTGGAAGGGAAGAGAGAGATGAAGAGGAAGAGAGGAAAACAGAGGGAGGAGGAGAGGAGAGTGAGACTAGCAGCATCTCACCTGTTGCTGGTGGAGGAAAGCAGGGTCTCTAGGGCTCAGTCCCACGAAACAGTTAGCGGTAGGGGTGCCAGGGGTGGAATAACCTGAATAGAGCACGTGCGCGCGCACACACACACACACACACACACACACACAAATATATATAATGTTAATAAACATTTCAAATGTAATGAAACATAATTAATATTCATTTTTAAAAATGCACCAATATCTTTAGAAACCATTGCAATTCTTTGAATTACTGTTGCTTGGTACTGACAGCTTACAGTTATCAGAAGTAATTCTATATTAATAATAAAGGAAATTATTTATTGTATTTTACAATGTTGTTCATTGTTGCTGATTTATAAAGCAATAAACCGACAAAGACAGACAGTACTTTTACCACGGATACATTTAACCCATTTCATGCTGTGCCAAACAGCACCCTATAACTGTGGTAAAATCACTGTAACTGCAGCCTCTCATGGTTTTCTGCTTTAGCAGTATCACTATGTCCAAAGAATGTGTGTGTATGTCTGTGCTTTTCTGCTCACCCTCTGAGGATGTGGTGTTTGGCTTGGGGTCAGGCATTGAGAGTGAGACTGGTCTGACTGCACCATGGTGGGGAGATGGGGTCAGCACTGGTGTGAAGTGGCCTGGAACCCTCCCCACCACCTGACCACTGCTGTTTGGCTGTGATGCACAAATACATACATGCACACGTGCGCACACACACACACACACACACACACACAGGCCATGCTTATGCTATCCGAAAAGCCATCAAGTCAAAAGTTTACAATAAAAATGAGACAAGTAAGAAAATGTATGTGCAGTTGCATGTCTAAGTGAGTAAGAGGGAGAGAGAGAAAGAGACAGGGAGAGAGGGGGAGATGTAACAGTGAAAAGCTATGGTGAGACAAAGACAGAAAAGACAAAGGGGAGGAAAAAAGAAATAAAGAGTAAAGAAATAGAGGGGGGGACAGAGAGAGAGAGCGGGAGAGAGGGAGAGACTCTTGACTGCTCGAGACAGACGCTACAGAATTCACTTTGCGGGGCCCTAAGTTCAGACCTCCGTCGGGTCTTTATGAAGCAGAATGGTGTCTGCAGGGTTCCCCCATGTGAATAGAATGTTTAATTAGGGTGTAATATAATCTGCGTTAAAGCAAGCATAAAAACATCCTGGCCCCCGTCCACCCGATTATATGCAGCATGTTATTTGCAGAGCGATCTCCCCCTGCCGAGCGCCGGACCCCGGCAACGGCAAATATTTACGACATTTATTCTTCTCCTCGCTTTCTCCTGAGTAACGGTCCCCGTGCGCTGGGCCTCGCTGTGTCTCAGAGTCTTTTCTTTAGGATATAAAACTCTGGCATCAGACAGAACTGTGAGAAAGCAGAGAAGCCTCCATGTATCGCATCACGTCCAAAATGTATTCCGTTTCATTCTTCCAAAGTGCTAGTTTACAAGCATCTTAGTTCATCGTTGGCCTAATAATTACATTTGTTCAATTTTTTTATTTTTTTTGCTCTCGCAGGGAGCGGACATAAGAGTTTCAGGTTTCTACCAGGCTGTAATTTCTGCTGTTGAGAGACTATGAAACTAAAGCTGCAGTATTAGGAGGAGGTTTGTGGACACATGGTGGCCCCGAGCCCACTGCGGTCCAAACCGGCCATAAGCTCTGATTTAGTCTCTGCTGGTCGTCAGCCAAGCGTCCAGCAAGGTGGCGGACTCCTCAATCTGCCCGAACCCAAACGGATACTTTTAACAGATTTACGGTGGTGAATTAATCAAATCTTTTTGACTCTCAGCACCTTCTCGTGTTTCTAGTGTTGTTAAAAAAATAAAAAGGTGCCATCAAAATGAATTCACACTCGGGGAGAAAAGAACAGTGACCGTCAAGCTCTGACGGCCTCATGCGGAAAGAAGGGGGAGTAAATTTCTCTTAAGAGAACGTTTGGAGAAATTTGTTCCTTTTCGGGGGATTTTGTGGAGCTAATTAAGATGAGTGGAGTAGACTGGCTTGCTTGGCACAGAGGAAGAAAGACAGTCATTTTACAATGGACTCACTCTCAGCCCATCAATCATCCATCAAAGAGGAGGAGTCATTTACAGTGTGACCACAGCAGGCCTTCGCTACTGCACTTTCTGCACAAAGTACATGCCTAAGGCTGTGAAACGGAATTTCTTAACCCGTTTACTCATTTAAACTTTAGAAGTCTAGAGTAATATATATTATAAAACGTATTATAACATGCCGAATGTAAATGTTTTTTTTGTAGTGCAATACAATTTTGCCTCACAAATTCAAAACAAATTCTGAGTCTGAGTGCCATTTCGTAATCAGTGAGTTAAATCACTAACAACAAAGAAGTCGAAAGCTAGACCATGAGTTTCAGAGGGTAAACTGGCAAAGCTGGATCCACACTGAACACACATGTGCTCGAGCTGGTGTATAGTGGCTAGCCTGGTTAGGGTGTTTATTGACTGGCTTTTGTTGTTGTTTTCTCCCTCCTTTTCTCCACTCTCCATTTCCCTCAGTGCTGGTAAACACAGTCCACATGGTGATGCCGAGGCCACCGCTTGGCCCAGCCCTCTGCTTAGAACTGAGTTAGATGAGGCGCCGATGGAGCAAACCACTAATGATTTTGCATTCGTTAGCTAAACTGGGTCAATTACCGCTCCAAAACAATGTGTCCCGCTAGTCAAAGTCCAGCCCGACTCAGTATGAAAAACTGAAAGAGGCTGAGAGAGAGTTAGAGAGAGAGAAAGGTGTAGACTGAAAAACAGACAATAGAAAAAGGGGGAAGAAAAAGGCAAAAAGAAAGAGAAAAAAAAAACAACTCTAAGTAAACTCAGGCAATAAACTCAGATCTAGTGCCTGTGCTTTCAAATATGAGTCTCTTCTCATTTTAAAGTCTTCAGAAATAGTTTGGCCTTAGCTAAGCACGGTATTTGCAAGCAACATCGCGATGAAAACTGTATAGTTGTACCAGTTTGAATCTCTGTAAACTTACAATGCTAATGCATGTCATTATAAGGACTTGTGTGTGTGTGTGTGTGTGTGTGTGTGTGTCAGTATGTGTGTGTGCATGAGAAAATATCATTCGTCTCAGGAACTGAAGGTTTTGCATGCATATAATTTTCTCGCTTGTAAATCTATGACACATGTAGAGAAATGCTGTGGTCAGTGTGGTTTATTAAACTGCTTTCAATCCAAGTTTCAACTGATACAACACAGAAGAGGAGATTTTTATTATACACTATTATGGAACTATGCATTATGATTATGTAATTATGTAATTACATTTAAACAGCGTAGCAAAATGACAATAGTATCTCTGGAAGAGAGGGAAAGCAGTTTTAAAGTTGTGTGTGTGTGTGTGTGTGTGTGTGTGTGTGTGTGTGTGTGTGTGTGTGTGTATATATATATTTATATTTATATTTATATATATATATATATATATGCCATGCTCACCTGGCTACTCTGGGGGCTGGACGGGTCATAAGGCTGCACGTAGTTCTTGAGGGAGTCTGGTGGGTTAAGGTGGGGCGGGTAGCGAATGGTTGGGTGGGAAAAGTAGGATGAGGGAGCAGGGGGAAGGATGGCAGGAGCTGAGAACTGCAGTGGAGAGTGAGGGGGAGGACTCCTCGTGGAAATCACTGCACACACACACAGACATGACAAAAAAGAAGTACATGAAATATTGGATTACTAACAGTTTTAAATGTTATCTCTGTCCATCTGTCTGTCTGTCTATCTATCTATCTATCTATCTATCTATCTATCTATCTATCTATCTATCTATCTATCTGTCTGTCTGTCTGTCTATCTAATGACTGGCTATTGTGCGGTGCTCTGTTGTGTGGGATGTGTTTTAGTGGAACATTTCTACATGAGCCATGACTGTCACAACTGTGTGTGGTATACGGTGAAGAAAGATGGACATACCACTGTGGCCCACGCTGGTCAGTCCCGGGTGATGGTGCTGGGGGAAGGAACTGAGGCGTGGTGAGGTGTCTTGAGGAGACGTGGGGCTGAACAGAGGCTTCTCTTCTTTCTTCATAGTGGGAGAGGACATCTCAGCTGCAGGACGGACACATACAGCGAGTGCGGGTTAGGTATCAGGTAAACTGGACATTAATCAATGTGAACACAGTGAATCTGGCACTGAGATGCAGTAAGGGTCACATTTAAAGCCAATAACGTTTAAAGACATAAACAGAGGCTTTCCTACAGCCCTAAATGAACTGTTTACCCAGTTATTACCAAAGAGAGTTTGTCTGCTTTCATGAATCTGTCCTTCTCAGGAGATTAATACAAGTACAGGTGGGCAATGTGATGCCATGTTATTGTCACCATAATAAATTATAACTGATACAATTTTGTAAGCCTATTATGAGTTAAGGATGAGTCAAAATTTTCCAGTATTCAAAAAAATGTAGTAACCAATGTAGTAATGATTTTATAGGTTTGTGAATACAAATTGATATTGCTTTAACATGCCACCACAGCCTGCTCTTTTCTCCCTTTTCTGAAAGCCCTGGTTAAACAGAGCAATCCCATTATTTTCTATCTTTCATGGCTTGTGGGTGAAATATATTGCAGTAGTATATGGTTTTAGTGGTATGTTGCTTACAGTGAGTAGCAGAAAACAGACTCACAACTGAACACTCCAAACATTTAGACAGATTTGTAACCTTTGGAAAATGTGCCTGACTGCTGCAGGCTTGGAAAATATCCCTTTATGACGCCGCTATAACAGTGGAGTACACACAGCACAAAAAAGAAACAGGATTGAGAGGTTTTTAGCCAATACCTGATTCATTAAAATGTGGTAGAATCAGATAACTGTAAATGTAATACCTCTGTGTTTTAAATCTACTTTAAACATTTCAAGGACACGTGGTCACTCTGGTGCTTATAATAAAACTGAGTTGTGATGTTATATTTTTCCCATATAGCCCACCCCTAACTGCAAGTCATCCTAAATCACTTTCTTGTGACAGGAAAACATTTAGTTCACATGTACATCCAACAAAAAATAGAAAAAAAACTTCTCTATCTCCATCCAAGAGACAAGCGGGAGACACTGCTCTTGGCTGAAATGAGAAAAAAAGGCAAAGAAAATGGAACGAGGAACTAATGATGCGTATAAGCCAGCGGTTCTCTTACATGTGTCAACTGTCGCTTGTATGTATGCATGCGGCTTTATGCAAGAGAATGAGCCCGACGTTATGTCTCCTCATGTAATGAACACCATGCACCCCCCTCCCCAACCGACACGCACACACACACAGACATAAACTCTGTTTCTCCAGCTCTCTAGTGGCTGCAGAGGTAAATAATCTTAGCTGCAGGAAGGCAGCCGGTGGAACGCAGGGGAACTTCTTGGTGTGTGTTTGTGTGTCCAGCATATGAAGTAACAGAAGACTTAGCAAAACATGGAAAGTCTGGAAAATTTGACAGATGGAACAAGCTGTCTTTCTGTAGGTTACTGTGACAGATAAGAAATGGTCAAATATCAACAGGGTCTATAAGTACAAATCAGTTAGGATTCTCCAAGTGCAAATTGACCTTGCTGTAATTTCTGGATGTAATCAGCAGCTTACACCCACTGTGGTTTTCCTCATTCTGTGCGGCACAAATTTAACCATCAGGACACAGGTCTGCTGCTGTCAGTTTCCACTCAGGCTTCAGACTAAGTGTGAGTGTGTGTGTGTGTGTGTGTCTGTGTGTCTGACATTGCATGTATGGGATTATGCTTCCTGAACATGTCAGAATGTCAGGATTCAGCACATGGACCTCACTAATAATATTTGGCCACCGCACCTGTTGCAACAGAACTGGCATTCGTGGAAAGAAGAAAAAAAGAAGCTGTAAAAAGACTGGATTGTACTTCCACAGGAATGTGTGAGTGTGAGGGAGAGAGAGGGAAACAGGGAGAAAGCAAAAAAAAAAAGAAATGGTGGAACATTGAGAAATGTACTCAAAAGGGCATAGGATTTTTCCTTGTGTGCATGCATGCATGTGTGTGTATGTGTGTGTGTGTGTGTGTGTGTGTGTGTGTGTGTGTGTGTGTGTGTGTGTGTGTGTGTGT
>JBBPCX010000011.1:15765401-15779542 GCA_037974365.1 Hydrocynus forskahlii
GGGGGGTTGGGGGGTTGGACAGTCACCCAGCTCTATTCCGGAAGCTAAACAGCAGAGAAAGTGAGGCCTTCTTGTTTATTTTGTATGGAACACATTTCCCATACATAGAAGGACTGGCCATCAAGGAAAGAAAGGAAGAAGGAAGAGAGGGGAGGAGAAAGGAAGGCAAGGAAAACAAGCTTGTTCTATTCCATTCTGCACGGTGTGATTTGACTTCATTTTTCATCACCCTGCCGCTACCGGTCCACTCTGATCCCCGAGACCTCCTGTGCTTGAGCACGTTGCCACTGTTCGAAACAACCCAGACTTTTTTTTCATTTCAGTACCTGCATCACGTTAGGAAGCTCGAAAGCATGCCCTGTCTCCTCAACTTTAGAAGAATGCTGAAGGCGAGAACACTTATAGAAGTTTTCTTTTCTTTTTTCTTTTTTACAGCCCAGGTATGCTACCATCCTGCACATTAATTATTACTGCCTGCAGCCATTTTCCATCGTCTGAGGAAAAACCCCACTAAACTTTACTGGCTTTCTTCTAGGCCCTGTGTGGCACCGTCATAAATGTGTAGACATTTGATCAACCCCCCTCGTTTCATGCTGTTGGTGGGTGAAAATTATACACTGCTTGAATGAGTATTAAAATTGTTCTCCGCTTAAGTGTGAAGTTTCTTTTGGATTTGGAAGCAGATGGAATGCAGCACATGTTGCAATGGTAAGTCTGTTTTTTCAACAGTATGAAATGTGTATTGTTTCACATAAACACCCCAAGGTTTCAGCCGAATATGTACTCTAAATAATTTGGCTCGGAAAGACGTTATAAAACTAGACCCTTGCCAAGACAAGATCCATAAGTTTAAACTACTGAACTATAAGCCCCATAAGTCATGTTACTTTTCAACTTCACAGTATGTGGGAAAATACTCGCTGTAGGTTTTTCTCCAATTAAGACTGCTTTTGCAAACATATCGAGACTGTAACCAATGTAAGCATTAACATAGCAAAAATGTGTTTTCTCTGTAATAAATGTTTTGGTTTTCCAACATTAAACGCTGATGCAAAACTGATACTCCCCTGGCGCTCGAACAGGCCGCACTCCAAAGGCTGTAAAATGTTATCTGCACTGGAGCTGGACACTCCATTGCATCATGGGAACTGGAGAGGATATCAAAGGGCCACAATTGGATTAGACGCAGAAATCCACACTCTTGTCGACACTCATGTATATATATCTCCAATCCTCAAATCCTAAAAAGTAAGGCTCTTTCTCCCCTCACATGAAGGCACCTGGGATGGGTATCATTGGGATTTTTACTCATACAGATATTGATCCTGATACTCATCGATACCAGTATTTATAAATACCTTATTGATACTACACTCCATAATTTGGTGCAATAAATAAAGACGGGAAGTTCACATGAACGATATTTCATCACATGAAAATATTTGAAAAGATTCAACATTTATTTTACTATTACCTGTTTCCTGAATTTCCTGCATATGTAATGAGGAGGGGACCCTTGATACAAATGTACTGGAAAGTGTAGTCACAACTAGGGATGATCTGTGATGCCCAGTTCTAAGAGAAAGTACCATCAAATTGTCAAAAATCTGAGGACTGGTAAAGTCTGATTGGTTCTGCTACCGACGCTGTAGAAACTGGAATTTATGGACACAATGAAAACTGACTCTTTTTTTCTTCAGGGACAGGGCTGTGCACTCACATAGATACGCCCACACGAGCTCACTGAACAGCTTGAGAGGTCTACAAATGACTACAAATGCACTACAAGACAAGAACAAAACCTAAAGTGATGTTAGGTTGTAGGTAATGCTGATAAATATTATGTGCCATGTTCTTTATATCTGTTTACCTCAATGGCTTTCAAACGTTTTAGACCAAGTACCACCCATAACCAAATCAAGTACCACCCATAACCAAATCAAGTACCACCTATTACCAAATCAAGTGCCAGCTATAACCAAATCAAGTACCAGCTATAAGCCAGTTAGCATTAAATGCTGAAACAGCTCAGAATCCATTTTGTTAAGTTACCTGGTGTTAGTTGTGGTGAGAAACATTCCTTACAAAGGAAAGTAATAGCCAAGGGTGCCAAAAGGGAAACCTGTGGTACATAAGATTAAACTTTAGTAAACTTACATCATACCCCCTTAGATGCTTGCTAAACCTACGAACTCAGTCTGTGTCAGGATTAGCATCACCTGTTGCAGAGTAGCCGATGAATTATCCTCCTCTTACTCAACAGTAACATTTTTTTAAAATATTCCTTTTATAATACACATTTTCCAAGGTCATTGAGCATGTCACCTTAGAGGGTTTCGCGTACCACAGTTTAAGAGCACATCGACCTATCGATCCAGTGGTTCCACAAGATTTCGGAATGTATCGCAGAAGAGACATTTCGTAATCACAATATGTAGCGACAAAATCGCAATATGATATTCTGTCTGTATCGGGTAGCCCTGGTCACAACCCAGTCTCAGTGCTGACACAGGCAGCAGGCAGCAGGGTTTCGGCTGCTGTCCCAGGGTGGGTTGGCAGAGGCGGTGAAACACTTCCCCTTCCACCGTGTGCGGGCCCTGTCCAAGCCACTCCAGTTTGGCACGGCTTACCTGGAACACCCCGGGCCTCTGTCTGCAAACATTCTCCATGGCAAACTCTGGAGCCCACACAGTCACAGCATGGACAGTGCAGTAATGCGGAGGGCTAAGCCAGGCCAAGTCACAACTAGCAGGGAAAAAAAACAGTAGAGGCTTCTTTCAAGCTATTCATGCCGAGCACACAAAGAATGGTACACGCAAGGTAGGGCTTTTTTTTTTATCAATTGAAGGAATTACACAGATCGTATGTCACCATATGGAATTCCTTTTACACATAATGCATTTCCTTCATGGAGTCTGTGAGAAGCCGTACAGCAACAGTCTGCTGGGAGCACTCTTTAGGACAGAGGAAAAAACCTCAGTGTGTGTGTGTGTGTGTGCGCGCACGCGTGTGTGGGGTGGGGGGCCTCTGTCAGGGGCAGCTTCGGCACAGTGAGCAGAAATATGCCATATGCACTCGTTGAACTGGGGCCTGCATGGGCTTCTCTCAAGGTTATTAGAAAACCCAGTGCACCAAGCAGTCAGAGCAAAAACAAATACAGCGCAGGAGAGCCGAAAGAAGGCTCGGGCCTTACTGCACCTCTCAGGGGCAAAACCCGCTCTAGAACCTTTGAGGTGGGGAGAAAAGTTTTTCATTTATTTTTAATAAAAAAAAACATTGGGAAGTGTTGCATAGGTCTTGCAATCTCAAACTGTGCAGCAGTAATAATTATTTTGAAGGCGAGGAAATGTACCACTTACTATGTGCGCACACATGTGTATATGTGTAGATATTTATACATATAGACCTAGATATAGATATAATTAGGTAGAATTTAATCCAATATATTTTAAGACCGTCAATAATATTAGGTTTAGTTAAAACATAAAATATATGAGACGGCACCTAGAATATAGGCAGTAAAACAATACACCAGGCGTTGTTTTGGTGCGTATTTCACTGAATACTCTTGTAATTGCTCATTATTAATTCTAATATTCTAAAATTGCTGCAGCTGAATCCGCACCTTTAGACTGATGCATTGTGTCTTTATACTCCTGGTTTGTTGTATCTGATCCCTCCTGTTGCGTCAATAACACAGTCGCTTCTGCAGAACGTGCGCCTTTGCCTCAGATAACAGGGCCGCCTTTGACACTGAGTTTCCTTCCCTCTGCGGGGCCAGGGGCCGGGGCTGTGCATCCGCTGCCCCACCTCTGGGTCCTCATCCACACAAAGGTAGGAAGCGACGGCTGCGGCCACTCACATTGTCCAGGGGCTCCCTAAATCCTAAATCACGTCTTGTTTCATCCACTGCCCCTACTACGAGGATCTGCAGAGGAAACCATAAACACAACAACTGCCCGTAAACGCATCTGCCACGGCTACCCGAGTACTCGGGACAGTGATAGCTAATTGAGTAACACTGTTGCCCTGATGCACTCGCATTAGGTTACAGCACTGTGTAAACCAAACCTGTACATCTACAGACAAAAGTTCCCAAGCAAAGTAAACAGATACTATCAGATCAAGATACCAGGATACAAAGATACCATCAAAACAGGTTACAACGATAGCCTGTCCCAAGAATCAAAATGTGTCCAACAGGCTTTAAAAGTCTGCAGCTTCAGCTAATAAAACCGATTAGAATGACCAAACATTTTCCAAGTTACTATCTGCACCTCATCACAGTGGTTAGAAAACCGCCAACTCCAAAATGTTAAGGAAGGAAAAAAGCATTAACTTCATATCTGCTACGGTAACTTTAAAATTCTAAAAGTGTACATTTAAAAATTCATACGGATGCAGTCACTGTGAGACGCTCACTCAAATTTTTTTTTTTTAAATGATAAGAACTGAGAAAAATAGGTTTCTCAGTACAGCAAAGCTATCGTCTTTGAAAAATAAACACTAGTGTCCTCCTACTGGTCTGTAGGCATGGTTGACCTTTCACCGTTCCTCTCTGGCCTGGAGAGACGTCTCCTTTGAAGTGTAATAAATAAACAACCAACTAAATAAATTGGTTACTTTGCGTTAACACACCATTAGCACCCCATAAAGGAAGGTTTCCCTGTTTTACAGCAGAGCAACCCTCATCTATATAAAATCCAGAAAGGCAACTCATCTGCTGCAGATATCTATCAAGAGTGAAGATTTCACAGCGGGGAATGAGCTTTGCAGAATCAGCTCCGAGTCTCTGCAGCCCAGCAGACTCGGGACATTAAGGTCCATCCATCATCACTTGGTCGTGGCTCATGCCATTTCTCCAGGCGGTACATTCTTTCGCTGTGCGAGCACATGGACCCAGCAGAAAGAAAGCAGGGACTCCAGGATGCTGGGAAGAAGAGGGATTCACACAGGCTCTGGGCAAACCAGCGTTAGCGATGAGCAAACAGCCGGCAGAGGCAGCACAGTTTGATACGAGCGCCTTATCAGGGGCCGTTTAATGGAAGATAAACTGGGTCATAAACGCGGTGAGACAACACAGTCTGGTTCAAACACAATAAAAGCGCCTCAGCGGGTGCGCAGAGGCAGAGCCGATGGATTAGATGTCACTTGGGGCTGTTGACTCAAATTGTTCGATGTCACCAGAGGATCTCCACCCAAGGAGAACCGAGTGGCAAACAAATAAACACGAATGAACACTAGCTGCTGGGATTAGCATTCGTTTTTTCCGTTGTTCTCCAACTGTTCTTCAATGAATCTGTTATTACTGTCCAATGGTCTTGTGTTCTTTTTGCTGAGAAATGTGGTCTGAGAATAACAAAGCCAATAATTACATCTTTAAAAGGTAGGCACAATCACACTGACTGCCTTGCAGACTGATAACAAGCTGCAAGTACAACTTATACAACCCTCCCACCGGCCCCAAGAAGGCCAGGCTTCATGACAAACCAGCCAAACCTGATAGAATATTTCAGCGAGTAAACAATTCGCTATCACCTTATTTAACCTTGGCAGCTGCAGTTCTGTGGAAGACGTCTGCAGCCTTAACCCTTAGTGCACACCCTTAGTTCCTGGGGCTGCTGCGTATTTGAATCGGCACTTCATAAAACATTGACTTACGACATGAGCTCAAGTCCAGCAGTGCTTGAGTCATGAAAAGGCATGGCAGTAAATGCTTTCTGATTTTTTTTAAAAGTGTGATTAAAAAGCAATAAGGCCAAACTATCCAGCCAAGTTTGTTAACTTCTTTTAGTGAGTACACCTTGCGAACATACAGACCTGTTTCTGTTTTTTGTACCACAACTGCAAAGTAAGGTTTTTTTAGCCGAACCATATTCCCCAGACTAGACAGCAGGTCCCAGGTGGATTTGACTCTATAGGATCGACATGCAAAAGAAAAAAACAAATCCCCCACACATGTACGTGCAGGGGTATTTTTAGACTAGTGATATCTGGACTAAGACATATTGACTGCTTCGAACTGCGCTGAAAAGTGACATCATTAGCATGCGTACTGTATGCAGAGCTGTGAGTCCATGCACGTAGTGCATTGCACCGGAGATCAGGCTAAATTTAGCCCTCCTAACTACCCCTCTGCCGGGCCTCCGACCATTCCCCCAGCAAACTACACGGACTCGTGTTTTTGTTCTCCAATTGCACATAACTAACCTGAAACAAGTGAATGCTTTTAACTGGGCGTTTCTGACTTGAACGACACTGGGTCATCAAACATTTAATAGGAGCAAGTGCCACACGTTCAGTATGGTTCTAAATAAAAAGCCTGTGTCAAAAGCAGGGTCAAGGTGCTGCGGCGAGACACTTCCATCAATCCTGTGGCCACAGGCTGTGGTTAGCGAGTTAGCGGGCAGAGCCGACTAAGGGGCTCCGATCAAGAAACTGTCAATTAAGGTGTGAGAAGAGCAGCTGCAAATGTAACAGAGCACATGAAAGTCTGCCTGCAAGCCTCAGTTAACGTTCTATCTTAGTGGCTTCTACTTTGCGGGAAGGGGATAAGCATCAGCCACCCTTTATCAGTCATTCGGCACTCTGTAGAAAACGTAAACATTTGTGTAATCAGCTCTTAAGGGCCTCAGAAGAAGAAGGAAGGGGCGACAAAGTACTGGGTATCCAACACTCCATTACAGCTCTTGTCTCTGCAAACACGTTTACTGATGCTAAAGCAAAAATACGCTTTCAGTGCAGAGTGGGAAATGCCACTGATATCAATAGCAAAACAATGCATTTGGGGCATGAGCTGGGCATGGCTATTCGAATTTTTAGATATCTATACTTACCTTATCTTTACTTGAATGGGTATTCAAATAGGGTAATGAAACATAAAATTTAAATTGAATTTCAGTTTGAAAAAATGTATTTCTTCTCATGTTAAATGAAAAAGGCCACCTATGTTGTCCCAAAACTCCTGGTGCATAAAACCATTTTTAAAGGTAAAAAAAAAAACATAGAGCAGTCTCTCCATCATAGACAAGAACAATTTAATCATTATTATTATTATTTTAGTTAGCCTGGTTTCATATTTAACCATTGCCTTCCCCCAATAACCATTAAAGAACAATTTTTAAGGAGTATACAACAAAAAGATAAGCTAGCAAGGAAAAGTGACCACTATTCCTTTCTATTCTACGCTGTTAAAATTTAAGGACTATTATTTGTACGTGAAAGACTCTAAAGACTAAAGAGTCAATGTCCGAAACAACTTATGGCACTCATTACTTTAAGCACTCTTATTTAATGAAAACATATGACCAACAGCTTTTCAGTTCACATTTAACCTCTTAGTATGACCTCCAGTTTTATAACCAACAGAAAATAACTGTTGATATCCCCTACTTTTTAGACACACAGGGGGCAAACAAGCATCCAAGTCCTCCCTACTAAAGCCAGACCTTTAATATGGTGTCCAATCCAAACTGATTAAGCATCACAGAGCACAAACAATGCTAGCCCTTAAATCTCTGGGAGCCTCTTTCGGGGGACGATGGAATGAAAGAGTGCTCTGTTAGGCCCAGCAGATGACAGGCGTCTGCTCAAGAGATAAGTCTTCTCCTGCGATCTCCCCGCCCTGCATTTAGAATGCACTCCATGCAACGGTTAGTCCAGCGTGAGTGCATGGTTTACAATAACACTGACCCACCAGCGCAGCAGGCAGCATTATGTTACTAACAAACATGCATGTGTGTAGCGACTTATAAATACAATTCAACAGAAATTTCTTTCTGGAAACAGTAAGAAGCTGTAAGATACTAATTAAGAAAAAGGTTCTACAAAGATGTCATAAAACACTACAACACTGCTACTAATTAGCATTTTGCAACATTCCGCTCATCACAGTTCATCAAAGTAAATTATATTTAGGGCTGGTTGACCATTTTATTTTACAGTCTAATGTTAAAAGCACATGCTGAAAAAAAATCAGCTCAAAAGTGGTTTAAAATATGTGAAACGTTGTAGTACTTCTATAAGGTGTTTTTTTTTTCAGTATTGCAGTTCTTGCAAAGAAATCTAACCATCTTTCAATTTAGTGCATTAGGTTACTGCAAACCAAAATCATGTCCATTTACATCAAATACTTGTAAAGTCTCCCCAAACTTCTCACAGGCAGTGTATATTGTCACAGTTTCCCCAAGAGGGCAAAAATGACATCATGCTTGCTAAACCCCCACAGCTTCGTTTGAACGCCAGCACAAACATAAAAACGTTCAACCCATTTCTCACTCTGCATTTACACAGACTGTGTTTGACTGAACAACAACATGTATCACAGGGAGTAGACGTGCCACCACATTCTCAATCAACTCTTAACCAGCTAAACGAACAGAGCCAACAATCACAACACTCATATTAGGGTCTATGTAATGCAATAAGCTGAACAAATTAGTTCAATACTGCCTGTTCTGTATACCCTACATGTTTTTACTGTACACCACCAGAGTACAAAAATGAAAAAGTGGTTCTACAGTGTACTAGTCAGTCAGCAAATGACTCTTCATTCCACTGCTGTCCATAAATAGTCATACTGCATTATTTTGCCACTACCAAGTCGACAGAGGTCTCAAGGTGAGTGACCCTCACTGTCAAACGCAGAAAGAGGGAAAGAAAGCCAAAGTAAAGAGGGATAAAGACTGTGCATTCTTTTTATTATCCTTTTTATTCAATACACAGCCTACTCTGACAAATATTTCAGCGAATATGTGTCGTTAAGTGGCTGCCTGATGTCATCTGGCTTTTTGGCAAAGCTGTTTTTGCATGGTGAAACATTTAGTTACTTGAATTTGTTCCAAACTCACTTTGAATAAACTCCCCGGCCTTTAAGAAAGTAAAGCTTCCTGTAAAGTACCTGTAAGTTAATCGATAACCAGCAGCTGTAAATGCTTCAACAGTCATTCAAAATGCTACCACATGATCACACTGATGTATGTAATTTAATAAGTAATATAGCCTCTTGGAAGAAGGCTCCTGCTGTATTAGACTACTATTCTATGAATTTTCTTTATTAGACGGTTGTGTCGGACTGAGCCTAGCTTGGTTATTTCTTTTTTCTTCTCTAAATAAGACATTACAGATGATTTTATACACTTCAGAATTATAGCGTATTTCAAAGTGAAATATACAAATGTGTTGCTTTTGACCACTGTTTTGAATGGCTTTGTGTACCTGCCAAGTTATACAAAAAGTGAGTTTTAAGCAACTTTCAACCAGAAACTAGGATTTCATCACATCAGCCTTTGTCCTCTGCCCTAGACGAGTGACAGCGAGAGAGAGAGAGTATGAGACGAGAAAGAGTTAAAAGCCCAGAGACTCTGAAGCTTGACAGTCCTGTATACAGTGAGGGCTTACAGCTACTCAAGCAGGTGATTCTCAAGCCTGGAGCCTGGTATGCAAGCTCATTTCCTGATTACAAGTACATGCAAGAGAAAAAGAGCTTTCAGAGCAAGAGCAATTGAGGTGGCAGGAGTGCGAGCTTTTAGTTTGCATAGATATATTTTAGCTCAGCCTTTAGTGCTTTAGCAGGACATGTGCATGAGTCCACTGAAACACATGTGGAAGCGTAAGAGGGGTTTATCTGCTTCTGAACACAAAAACACATCCAAAGAAGTCACACGTTGCCGTGTGCATATTCCATGTCAGGACATGCACACCAACACTACAATTTAAAATCTATTATTATTATAATTTATATTATTATAATATTTTACATTCTGCTTTTTCAGACTGAACAACATTTGTAAAAGAGAAATTCTGTTAAACGCCTGGATTCTAATCGTTCAGTCGGTACCACATTTGTGATTGCACATATTCAAAGTAATTATTCAGTAATTCTTCAAAGACGCCTTTGTAATAGCTAGAGAGGTCCAAAGTCCTTTTAGACTAAAGTGTATTTGCTTTAAAATACTGAAAGTCTGTGTAGTTTTTTTGTTTTGTTGTTGTTCTTCACAAATTCAATTATTGTGCCTGATTTCAACAGTAAACTGATTAAAGTAGGGTTTGGAACCAGACCATTTCAATTTGTGGATGTTGAACTGGTCAAGAAATCAGTTGAATTGTGTAGTTAATATTACTATTCAAGTCACGGAGCACAAAATACAACATCATGTCAAATACATTCATCTGTATATTAGAACCCATATTTCTATTTATAAAGTTCTGCCAATATGTCCAAAATAAACGTAAAGGATCATAGTGAATCAAAAGATTTCTCGGTCTCAATTGCAAAAAATAGAGAGGCATGCCTCTCACTCGCAGGGCAGTAGTGGTAATAATAACTCATTCTTCTTCTTTTGTTGATTAATGGCGGTTTATGTACGGTGGTAGTGGTAACACGATACTCCTGCAAGGCACTGGTAAAAATATATTTTTTAATATATATATTTTTAATTATCATTGAATGAAACGATTTTTTCAAAATCACCATCCATCCCTAGTACATACTTTATAAATTATGTAATTGCACAATCACATTTCAATTCATTACAATGACAGAAATAACTCTAGCCCTCGAAGGGTTAAAAAAATATATTTTTCTTCTCACACGCACGGTGGGTAAGAAACAAAGAATCCCTTCCAAAACGGAACCAAAATCATCTCCCACTCACTCTAATTCGATCCTTCATGAGGACACGAAGGACTCTGATCATTCCTCTGTGCCTTGAAACATTTGCATCCCTGGTTTCAATCTGATGGCTGCAGAGACGTAATGGCTGCGAGTTTTTGCGGTTGGCTGACACATATGGTGTGTGATGGTGTTTGGGCTGCATGCCCGGGATGGAGTAGGAGGACAGGAGCAGCGTCTCTGTTGCAGTTACAGCACTGCCACTGCTCTTCATTACTGGCCCACATGAGGCCTCAGCCACCAGAACAAGAGACCCACGTTTCACGCTGAGGGTCAAACAGACACATATGACCTCTAAATACTGTAATGTCACTAACATACACCAGCGCAACATAGTGTCAATAAGCATGATATGACTAGAGTAAAATCCTTCCCTGTGGCTGCTGTCTCTGCTGGCCTCAACATCATCCAAACACCATGCCTACTCAACTCAAGTTCACTGCTAACAAAATAACATCGGGCTTTACTGCCAACCTGTAAATCTTCTTGCTGATTCAGCGGTTTTTACAGCTTTGCATTTTTACTGAAAAACCCCATTATTACACGGCTGTTCACAAGCTGTAACCCTGCAACTACCTGTCATTCAGAATACAATGTTTCAAGTACAGCTGTCCCTGTTGATTATATCATTGATTATATTAGTAATCTGACCATTCAGGAATCATTTTGACTTTTAATAGAGTACAAACATACACATGTTTGTGTATTAACGGTACAAACATACGCACGTGTTTGTATTTATAGTACAAACATTCGCACGTTTGTGAGATCCTGCTAGTGTGGGTTTTCTTTCTATAACACCAAACTGAAAATTGAAATCTAGCAATTGTATCTGATTAAAAAAATCGACAAATGAGCTAAAGATTTCTCTATCTCTCTTTCTTTCTTTCTTTAAATAAAACGACAGGAGATGAAATGCTGTTAGTGGAATCTTTAGCTCCTTTAGATCGATCAGGCCTTTATTAAAATTACCTGCAATTATGGCATTAAGAGGAAAACTGGCTGGGATGTGGCGGTAAGTATCGCATCTTCTCTGTACATGTTCTGTGCCGAGTGTTCTGTGACATGTGCCCTGATTGTGCTTGCCGGCTTGTAACATTTTCAGGTTGTCTTTGTTTGGCTTCTTCCTTATCGAGGGCTCCTCCTGAGCTAATCTCCCCTCACAAAGCCCTCCATTTTGTGTTCCTCTCTGGAGATAGTGTTACACGGAGTCCAGACACAACTCACAGGGCCGGGGGGCTGGCGTGAGAGAGCAGTGGCGATTAGCACACTTCCTCCCTCCGCTGCATGCCATACATGTGCACTCTGCTTACAGCCACTTTGTGCTGCACCACCCGGCTGGACATACAGACTATTGCACAGAGGCAGAGTAAGGGCTAAGGCTGTAATACGGCTGGAATATAAACTGAGTGACTCCTCAGTGGCTTCACAGAGCAGGATGAAGACATGTAGTTTACTCACGCAGCTTTTGTGCAATAACAGTTGTGCAATATCATACACATTACTGTATATGTTCCACTACTATATATGTTCCTTTACTCTGCTGTATGTATTCCTGTCATCACCGTGTAGATATCTTACTAATTCACTGCTGACTTTATATCTTTATATTGTTAATATTCCAGACTTATATCTAATCTTATTCAATACCACCATATCATTTATTTTTGTTAGACCTAGTTTTAAACCTGTTTCTTTTTTTCTACACAATATGCATCTGCTGGTTTGCTTCAAACGTTATCTGGTTGTATTTGTATAGTGACAATAAAGGCATCTATCTATCTATCTATCTATCTATCTGGCTCTTTTCTGCTAGTCTGTTTACTGCAAACATATACACTACTCACATTGCATGTCATCCTTGTGGCATTGTAATGATATTTATCATGACTGTAAGAAATGACATCACTTTACTATATTCTTGTGAATGTAATTCACATGTAAATTATTTTATACAGTTACACAATTACATTTAAACAACATACAAAAATTGCAGCAAAGGGCTACAAGGTCCATTACTTATTTAATCTTTGCACCTTATTTGTAAAGCTTCTCAGCATTTCACGATATGCCACTTGCTTGCAAAGGCATGTAGTGCACCGCGAGGACTGGAGGTATTTACACTACAGCAGTGGCAGTGTGATCTTATCGGGCCGATTCGTGTTGTTTGTCACTTTTGACGTGGTATAAAGAGGGAGTGAGGGTTTGGAGTTCCCCTGAACAGGAAAAGTACTGAAGCAGTGCGGCCATGTGTGTGTGCATGTGTGATGGTCTGGGAATGGGTTCCGCTCCGGCAGTCCCCTTTTACAGACATTTAGAGGTCCCCTGTGGTCCACGTGCATCTCACACACACACACACACACAAACACACACATACACTACCTCTGAACAGAGAGTTATAAGGGCTGGAGGGGCCACACTCAGGGGCCCCTCCCAACTGCGCGTGTCCTCATTGTTCTTCTCAGGAAAAAAAGGAGGGAAAACGAGGGAGGGGAGATTTTTCTCATATGCAGGAAAGGGAGGGGTACAAAGCTCCTCATGTTCTGACCTGGTACTAGAGGGGGAAAGAAAGAGAGCAAAAGAGAGAGAAAGAGGGAGATGGAGAGGGGAGACAACAGGATAGAAAAAGGAGAGAACAAGAGAGGATAAAAAGACAGAGAGAAAGAGTGGAGAGAATGAGCGAGAGACAGAGAGAGAGACAGAGAGAGAGAGAGAGCTGACTGGATTCTTTCCTCAGAGTAGAGTAATAGACTGAATGTTTACACAGGTGTTTTATGATCAGGCAGTGCGTTCCGCAACATCTCACTATAAATACTCCATCTCTCACTCACACACACACACACACACACACACACACACACACACACACACACACACACACACACATACACTACACGTGCAGCTGTGGACCCTCACCACACACAGCACAAAGCATACAGCTTAATGTTCAGCAGCATTCAAACTGATACGAAGAAATAATGACCTTTCTGGAACATTTTGAAACTGCCTCAGCCGGAGAAATCCGTAGACACTTTTTGATAAATAACACTTAAGAGTTAAATTCTTCAAGTTCTTATCATCGCTACCAAGGAGACACATTGTAACAGGATGTAATAATTCAGGCGGACTGTATCATTCACTAGCTCATTTCTACCACTTCATGCTCTTTAAATGTTCTCAGTTATCATTGCCTGTGGATTTTTATACTACAGCATGTTAACATTGAAACATACACATTTCACTTTTCCTAAAAACGAAAGAGAGAAAAACATAACTCCCCTAACAGATCCATCCTTGAGCTGTGACACACCTGGTCTGCCTTTTGAACTGCTTGATACCGTCACGTCTCTGGCACTGCTATAATCAGTTTAGCAGTCCACACTTCCTTTCCGTTGAGGCATCAACATGCACGCTGGCTGTTGATTATCTGACTGTAAATTTCTTACCAGATGCTTTTTTGAGAAGCTAT
>JBBPCX010000011.1:15779642-15795190 GCA_037974365.1 Hydrocynus forskahlii
CACACACACACATGTGTATATATATATATATATATATATATATATATATATATGTGTATGTATTTGTGTGTGTGTAATGTGTTTGGATGTGTTACTGTGTGCTTAACCACCCTGGTAGAGGGCAATCCTGGTGGTCAGGGCTTGTGCTGGACTTTGTTTTATGGAGAGCCTGGACTCTGAGGGGGCTGAGTGGAAACTGTCCAATCAGCTGCTTCAACTGGTGGACCACAGCAGCCTGCTCCAATAACAACAAGCCTCTGGCCACCAGTCAAGCCAGCAAAGGGCTCACCTACCGCTTACATAGCTCAATGAAACAACTAGGCCAACATACAGAGAGACTGTGTGTGAGTGAGACAGAGAGACAGAGAGAAAGCGATGTACTCTGGTATCAAGGATGTAAACTCTACATTACACATACAGTACTGTACAAGTGTTAGGCCATGTGCGGAAAATTCTGTTTATAGCTATTTATCTGGGCAGTAAGCATTTGTAAGGAGTTGGTTCCAAAATGCATTCATTTTCATCTATGTTTATTTTTAAGTGAAATAAGTTTTTGGGAGTGGTCTTAAATGTTAACAAAGGTCAAGAATTGTTGTGTTAAACAGGTTTTTGTTGTGAGTGAGTTTTTTTGTGTAATTCAAAATGTATGTTTTGGTTTCACATGAAAATAAACCACTAAAATAAACTGTGAATTTAATGTCTTCCAGTGGGTTAGATTAACTCCGTCCAAACCTCTCTTCACGAAAGACCAGCATTCACAGTCACAATTCAGAACATGCTTCAGCAAATCAAAGCATCATTGCATTATATCAGCCGCTACGGATAGAACAAATCAATCCAATGGCTGGACACACGGAGGAGTAGAGGAACCAACCTTTCTTTCCTTTTATGGAAACAGAACATTCGAGTGACTTTTTACTGTACCTATTAACACATCACATAAACAAATTGCATGACTGTTGCCTAAGACCGTGTTCTAAACTCACAAGCATTTCCCCGACATTTTACAATTTAGAGCTGTACAGTCAGTCAGTAAACGCTTACAAAGTGAAAGTGTTTTTTAAATGCCAAACTTTTACTTTGTTCCCCCCTCCCTAAACACACACACAACTTCAACTTCAAGGGAGCAGCAAGCCACTTTCAAGTGTCCAGCTCACCTCAGAGGGAGGGAGATGGGGGTATGAGGAGGGAGGTGAGACGAGGCTCTGGCAGAACCAGCTACACATTCTCTACTCCAACAAAGAGCCAAAACTACAGCTGTGAGTCAACCTGCCTGAGGTAATTGTTCTAAATGGTTCACTTTAAAACTGATTACAACACAATAAAGAGTGCATGCCAGTCACAACACATCATTTTGACTTGTGTTGGAGTTTGCAAAAAAAAGGGCATGTTTTAGTACCTGTGTATGTGTGTGAGAGAGAGAGGGAGAGAGAGAGAGAGAGAGAGAGAGAGAGGGAAAGAGAGAGAAACTTTGATAACATTTGTTCAGCTACATTTGCAGGAAAGGAAATTTGCAAGAACAAATCCGCCACTGTTCTCTAACTGTCTGTACAGGAAAAAATGTTTATACATAAACAAACCATACATTAGCTGTAGCTAACTCTGAAAGGATTTATGTGTGTTTATGTGTGCGTATGTGTGTGTGGTGGGTGGTGGGAGGGTGCAGCTGGTTGCTGGGCAGCAGGGTCTTCTGAGGTGAATTAAAAGAATTTAGGTCACTAGAGCCGAGATGTTGGAGCAGAGTGAGCTACAGCCAGGGGAAACTGAGCAAGAGGCCCCGAGAAGGGGAGGCTACCACTGCCTGTACATCCTGAACACACACACACACACACACACACACACAGCTAACACCTCCACAGCTCTCTGGTCACACACTCCATTAACACGACTGGAACCGCCTTGCAAAGGGCTCCAACACAAAATACAAAAAAAACATGTAAACAAATACACATTCACAGACACCCTAAAGAAACAATTAATAATACGGGACTTTACATCCCTTACTTCTGTCTCACTCTGCAAAATATGGTGAGCAGGGTTTCATTTACCTCCATAGGGTTTCATATACCTCTACAGAAAACAAAGGCTACTGAACCACTTGAACCAGAACCTCTTGTTAATATGTTGCCAATAGTGGTCCCAGCTGTCTGACATATCAGGGTGATATTCATCATTTCTTTTGAGCATCGGTCAATTGTCAGAACTTGCAAGTTCACATGCAAGTTAGACACAGTATTTAAAGAAATAACTAATGTTCCCTTTTGCTACATTTTTTCTAATGTTACTTGTGACAACCAGCAAAAAGACAGGTGTCCTCTTCTCCTCAGCCTTCACTCTCACACACACACACACACAAACACACATTCACACACACACACACACACACACACACACACATATTGTAAACACTCCTTATGAAGTCGTGAGGCCTTATACAAACACAGTCAGGTTCTATTGAGGTCTTTTTTAGCCAGGCCCCAAACAATAGTGAGCCTAAGGGTCCATGCTCAGATGTGTGTGCGTTCCACACAGACGGTCTGTGTAAAATCCAATTATCAAGGCCATGGCATTAACATTCCTACAGTCTGGCAGGTGACGGCAGAGTCCTTTCAGTGCATAGGACCATCGTGGCCCGACAAAGAGCAGCGATGAAGACGTAGACACCGGGGGTGGAGGTCCTGCGGGTGTGCCTTCACAAACACTGCCCTATTCTTGGAGGTTTTAAAGCCTTTTTGTGAGGGTACAACAAACTGTCTGTGGCGATGTGGTTGCATGACGGCTTATAGGATGAGAGCATGTTTCTGATTCGCTGAGGAAATAAGTGTGGGGTGCCCAATTCACACTGGAAACTCCACTTTATAACAAAGCCATGGTTCTGGATTAAAACCTTTTAAACATTTATCACAATACACTTTTAGGAGGGTATTATGCATACAATCACAACAGTGAACAATTGCAAATATCATAAAAAATGACTTGGGACAATAAGGGACAATATGTGGAACAGACAGAATTTTGCAACTACACAAAATGTGTAGTAACAGTAGTCAGTTAAATGTTCATCTATGATGTTGTTACCTTATTTTATTTACCTTAGTTTATTTATCTTAACTAACCCTTGAGTTCTTATGGTCTCAAATGAAAAAAAAATCACTGTTCTATGAGCCTTTTTAAATGAGGTACACTAAGTACATGTTTGTACATTCTGCCCATTTCCATTTTCAGAAAAGTGATATGGGACACATGTCAGGGAATGTAAAAATATATATTTCCAATGTAGTTATATACTTCATTTCCCTTCTTTCAAATGTATTAATTTATCTGTAGGTCTGTTTGATTTCTTTTCTAATGGTCTTCATGCTCACATACGATTTTACCCAAAATGATTAAAAAAGCAGTTATATAGACTCCAAAACTTAATAAAGATACATAATAAGTACATGCATAATAAAGATGAATTGGTTAAATTAGTCAAACCGCTCTTTTAACAGTTTAACCTGGGGGACATTATTCTGGGTTTATGTACAGTATGTTTGTATGTGTTTATGTGTGTCTTTGTCAGTGAGTTGTGTCAAAGTGTTGTTCATATGACTGCAGTATTAGGTGTGCGATGAACCTGGAGCATGTCAGATGGAATCCTGCCATGAACTCAAAGTCTCTGTCTATCTAACGCTCCATATATAAATATACATCTTTAAGCAGAATGTGTATGCAGAAGAAGAGAATGCTATAATTGCTGTAAAATGCTCTGTGACTGTTTTACTTTTACTGGACACCAAAGATTTGTACTGATGTAGACCCTCCACTCACCACAATACACACACAAACACACAAACACACACACACACACACACACACACCGATATGGTGATCTTCTTAGGAGACGCCGGACGAGCACAGTAGCAGAATGATCAGTGGTGGTCCTTTGTATTTTTGATTCTGCAGGTGCAGGGAATCTCTTACTGTGATGCGATGTGTGTGTGTGTGTGTGTGTGTGTGTGTGTGTGTGTGTGTGTGTGTGTGTGTGTGTGTGTGTATCATGCCTACTTAAAGCTCTGTGCAGTTCACTGCTCTGCCACAAAAACTAATCTGAGGCCTGCTACTTTCTTTAAGTACCAGCCTTAACCAGTACAAGTCAAACCACACAATGGACGTAGGCATTTTATCTCCGCAAGAAGAGCTCAGATTCTCTTTTTCCAGCTATCTTACAATAAAAGTCCACATGAACTAAGCATACATGCATCAAGCGACTGCCATACCTTTAATAAAAAGTGAACCAAAAAGAAGGAAAGGGGAAAAAACAAGAGAAAAGAGGCTAAGATGGATGCCAGGAACTCCTAATGTTACATAAACTTTCTTAAGGGCACGACAGATCCTCTTACGTCCGACTTCCCTTCTTCTAGCTGGATCGCTTTTCATCATTTGATTAATCCTTATTAAAAGGGGGGGGCACAGTGGCTATAAGACAGCTACTCCATTCATCCTCTGTCTTGTTATAGTATCTCTCTGATAGTGTACCATCCGATACAGGAGGGTTTTCTTTTGTTGTCTTTTAAAAACATTTTTAAGAAACAAAATATTCTAAAGATTTATGAAGTGACCAACCAAATATGTTAAACTTAATCATGTCACCCGAAAACTTTCAAGTTAATTAACTCAGGAAACATACATGTACTGTATGTAATAGAGCAGTGTAATAAAGTGTGTGTGTGTGTGTGTGTGTGTGTGTGTGCGTGTGTGTGTGTCTGTGTCTGTGTCTGTGTTTGTGAACGTGTTGTAAATCAGCCAGGTTAGTCACTACTATTCTTGCCAATGTTGGTTAGGACTCCCCCATGCTCTCTCCAAGTCTGCTGCTGTGCCCTCTCTTGCTCTCACTCTGTCGGTCCGGGCAGGAACTCTGCGGCTTTGTCCATGAGCTGGGATTCACAGCCAGAGGGGCTGAGCTTAATCATTCTTGGATGCAGCGGAAAAAATTCTGTCTTTTTTTTTTTCATTCAGCAGTTTCCATTCATTCAGACTTGCTGGCACTCCCATGCCACCTCACGCCTGACAAACAACACTGTTTCCTTTTACTGCATGCTTTTTATTCCATCTTAATTTCTCTAACATCAAGGAGAGTTTGCTTTATACAAACACTGTCAAAGGCTGAACGGGATTGCCAGCTAGTGAACCTTGTCCTACTGCTTCCAGAGGGATACTCCCAATAGCTATGAACTCATTATTCGTGGGATTGGACCTTAAGTACATCTATGTTAAGAGAGATTTTTTTCTGGTTATAAATTAGAGCTACGGCTACGGCGCTGTCACAAATGTTTATATTAGCACTTGTGTGATCTACAGATTTTAACCATTTAGAAATGAGTTTTTAAAAAGGGTGAAAAATAAAAATGGACTTAACCGACCAAAACAAATCTCAGTCTTTCAAAGATTCCCATATACTGCACTGGGGGTAAAAATAGTGAGAACTTTAGGACGACTTAGAGCATGCAGCTGGAGAATTGAATGCATTATCATTATTCAACCTGAAATGATAGTGCTTGTAAGTTCACCAAGAAGTCAATGTTTAAGTACGATTTTCTTTACAAACAAAGAATCGAGTTTAGTTGCAAATTTAGTTGCCCAGTGCAACCTATTTTTTAGTTAGAAAGCCACTGAACACAAAGTATTGACGGGACTGAAAGATGGTGGGTAGGATGAGTGAAGCAGTCGTTTGTTCTAACCATTTGTATGCCAGCTCAGGAATGGGAAGCCATTAGTCTCATGAAGAGTGCATACTCATTTGAGTGGAGTCCAGCTGACAGTGACCATTGCAACATGCACTTCATCATTACAAACCCAGTGGGAATGTAGCCCCTGACAAGCCACTTCCCTCTACACATACACTCCAGCCAGCCGCTGCAGCTGTGTGCGAGTGTGTCCACATGTAAGTACATATGCATATATGTGTATGTGTGCATTTGCCTGAGCAAATGATACTGTATTAGCTTATATCATATAGGCATTGAGTGTACAAGCATTCATATTATCTGCAACTTCATATGTTTCATTTCTCACTACACTTTACATTAGAAATGGTCCATCACTACTAGGCCTAAACTCCCATTACCTCAGCGTCCATTAAAGTAAACTTGGTCCCTTTGAAGTTTTCATTTCAGAGACTTGCGCTTTTAAGACAATGTGAATGTGTATGTTTGGCTTCAGCAAACCCACACTTGTCTGATTCAAAACTCCGCCAAGCTGATGTCAATTCGATTGAAACGCATCACTCCCTCTCTTTCTGAAACTCTAAGGTTGGCGACTCCAGCAGGAGTAGAGGCAGGTTGGCTGGATGTGGATTAGAGTCCGACAGTGGCCCATTGTTAATTGGGCGCCATGTGTGAAAGCTACAGAGAGATTAGTTTGTACAGCTGCTGCCATTTGTCATAACTGCCCTTAACAAGACACACATGGTGAGCCTGGTTCTGAGCCTCTGGAGCCTCAGTCTGCCGCTTTCACACTGCCAGATACTTTAGCGTAAGCAGATGAAGATGTTTTAATAAAAACATACTGCTCTGATTCTTCCTCCTCTCCTAATTTTTCCTCCTCTGAGCACTCGCTGTGCTCCATTTGTTCAGTGCGAGTGGTTCATTTGTTCTGTGTTGCAGGGCTGAGTCAGGTTTCTTATCCTTCTTAGCCTCTCATAAAATACTCCACAAGGTGATGCCGTTTTTGACAAAATGTTGTAAGTAGTAATAGTTCAAACAAAAAGTAAGACCCGTTTATAAAAAGTAAACCTGATTCATTTTTTATTATATTTTATTATATAAGTGCAGTGGCTCTGGGCCTTTTGAAAGCATACATAATGTAGCCTAGGCAAGAACACAGCCGGTGATTTACAGTGACTTTCTCTCCCTGTCTGAATCTCAGACTAGCCAGGCAGATAAGGCCGCCCTGACCTCAACCGGTGCCACCATCAGCATTTTCAGACCACATTTCCCTCAATTACGCCTAAGTGCATTAATATGTGATGCGCTCTAGGGTTAGCAATAAAGGCTAATCTGCCCAGCTCTTTTCAGTCCATGGACCTGATCTCAATCTGGAGTTCAGGTTTTTCTGCTATCTGCAACACAGGAAGAGAACAGGATGACTCCCACTGTCTAGACTTTTCTCTTTTCGAACATTCTTTTTTTAAAGATATCAGTATACCTCTTTCTTTTTCATGTTTTTAGTTATGTGCCCCCCCCCCATGTCTTTGTTTTCTCTCACACACATACCCCCACTCCACATTGCCCTCACATGCTCCAAAAGCCTTTGGGTTTAAGGTTTAGCAACAGAGTACAAGATATGTCAATGTGAGGCAAAGGCTAACACCGACACAATCTCTCTTTGGGAGAACAATGGTGAACTTTCCTCTAATCCCCCGTCGCACAAAATTAAAGGTTCAGTCTTGGTTTCTGAGCTAAGGTGGCATTGTTCTAGGACGCAGCACTGACACTGCAAAATATAACCTACACAGGAATGCATGTCACTTATAGCATTGTAGAGAATTGTAGGAAGTTCCACGTGGCAGTTTGGTTTGGGGGTTGGTGTGATGTATGAGGGTGAATGCGGTTACATGGTGTAAAGAAACTATGGGAAAAGTGACAGTGGGGTAAATGTGGATAGCGCTCGCCTCTAACCCAGTCATCACAAAAAAAAGCCCTTTCAATGAGAAATGCGTCCTTTTCCTGTGTGCATTTTTTACACGCTACCCCAACTTCCATCTTTGAAATTCAAAGGTAACCAGTCCTACTAATCAGGACTTCTGGTTGTAAAATGCATGAACGAATGAACAGAAAAAGGCAGCACTTCAATCATTTGACCAGCATTCATGTAGCGGTAACACTGCTTGCCCTCGCACTACCATTTTAATTGGACTGTGTCGTTAGGGTATTATTTTGGGAAAGAACGCATAATGTAATTGTGGGTTTGGGGTCTGCGCACATGTAACAGTCCTAATTACAATCTTCCATGGATTCAGGAACCTGAATTTAACTGCTCACATTCAAAAATACACTCACCCTGCTGACAGATGCTGTAGTCTGGCTGTGGTTAGCCAGTCTGTATGCTTGATTTTGTCTAAGTGCAGGCTTTAGGGACCTTAGAGCAAGTGTGTGAGTGCACTGGGGGTGGAGGGGGTTGCCTTTCTGCAAAAGTCAGACAGGCACCAGGAGGTAGAAGAAGAGGGGGAAAATGGCAGGGAGATTCCTATGCCAAGCAGAAAGGCAGGCCAATTTGAGAAGAATTCCAGTAATCTGGAGGCAGCACATATATCTTTTCAGCACGGGTGCTCATAACGAGGGCCATACACAGCCGTTAAAGCCCAGCTTTCATTAGTAGCTCCGTTACCGGGCCCTGTTACCGGGGTGCCGGCTTTAATCACCGTCAATCGAGCGTACACTCCACACTATTCTGCATTTCACACACCAACTTCCCAGAACCCTCAGCAGCATAATGTCACGGCATAGGCCAAATTACAGCAACGTTCAAAAAAAGTAAAGGGTGGAGTCGCCAGTTGGTAGTACTCACTTTAAATGGTAACATGTAGTGGTGTATAATACATTTCCAGAGTACTGCTCTCACAACGAGGTTCCATCTCAACTGAAGAATGCTGCTCAAACCAGTGTTGATTGGTAAGGATAACAGTAACAAAAGTCAACATATATTCTATTCAAATGTTACCAGACAAAAAGAGGAGAACTAATTGGAGAGCACAGGACAGCCCTAGAGACACTGAGAGACTTATGTCAAATTCCATCTACCAAGTTTTCACTTCATCTCAAACAGTGCCTGTTCGCTATAAACTCTCCATATTCTTTATCCCTCTCACATAGTCTTTCTCTCTTTACTCTTTCTTTTTCTTCTCGAAAAATCTGCCTTTAGACAGTGAAAAGCAGGATGTGACTATCACTGGGAAAAGTAACTGCCCAGATATGTTTTGACATCTGTCGTCCTCAAGATTGAAAATAGTTGGATTTCATCTTGTTCCATTTTGTAGGATGTCAACAGAAGACACAGGGCAGCTAGCAGGAACTTAATTGAGACCCAATATTAAATTCTGAACATCTACTGCATCTTTGCAGTACTGTATCAGCACTTGAATGAAATGCATTTCAGTAAAACTTTTGGAGCGTTTGAAGAAAGAGATCCATCACAGTTTCAAGTCAAAAAGTGGAACTTTAAAGCTGCTACTCGCTGTTCTTCTGGAGATCATGCTGAAGGCTGCTTTACTAGAAGACAGAGGGAAATGCTAGGATATGGTGCTTAGCATCCAAGGAGACTTGCCAGTTCCAAGAGAGATGCCAGCTCACACACAAATGACTGAGCTCAGCAAATAGCGCTACTAGATTTACTAGGTGTCTTGGTGTAAGAGCCTCATCAAACTATGCTAGATTTCAGCCCTGTAGAACCATAACTGGTCACCTCTGATGTAATATGCTACTAGAAGCTTAAGAAAAAAAAACATGGGCATCTATGCGCATGGCCACATAAAGGGATGGATCCGCTTCTCAGTCACCTATAAGGCTGGGCCCCCTCCAGACTGTCTTTAGGCCAAACCCGGTCACAGCTCCCCTCGTCTGCACGGCCAGCTCCGAGCCGTCCGTCTCGGTGGTGGGGGGTACTGTACCAGACCAGACAAAAGAGGAGGCGGCCATCACTCTGAGGCCTGTCTGCCATGAAAAGACTTTTTACTGGGGACGGAGGGGGGAGAAGTCACTGTCTCCCGTAGCAACCTCCCCGATTGTCTCTGGCCCGCCATGGCAGCCATTCATGTGCCGTCCCGCTCATGAAGGATGCCCGTCGGCAGGGAGATGTGAAAGACACCAACCGTTCCACAATGGAGGAATGCAGACGCTTTCTCTTTGCCATTCTGTCTGACTTTACCTGTGTTCTATACATCTCTCTTGGTGTCAGTTTTTTGCTTTTCCCAAACTGAGCCTTTACAGTTTCTCAGAAGACCCTCCAAATACCTTTCCCTCCTTCACTCCTCCTTTCTTCTCTCTGGCTCAAGAGCATAAGTACAGTGGTGTGATAAGGGTGTCTGGGTGATGGAGGATTGCGGGGAGGCCATGGCTGGGTTTTTCCCGCCCAGTCAAGGCGGGGCGGGGAACGAAAGATGTGGAGCGGTGCTGCGGGGGGACAGGTCCCAGACACCCCATACAGTGAGCTACAGTAAAGGAGGATGGCCCCATCCGTCTTCATTTGAAGGAGGCATGGGAGGCGAGGAATAGAAGGGAGGGAAAGGGGCCTGGTGCTGCTCTTCTTGTCAAGAGGTCCCCAGAGAGCAGCAAAGCATTTTGGGCTTTACACTGATGCTGTGGGACTCGAGGAAAGTGTATGCTGGAGATGCAAGATAAGCTTTGGGAAAAAAAAAAAGTGAAGAGGAAAAGCAGAGAAGTTTCTAAGTGACCCTTGAAATGTGAGTCATTTTTCTTTTTTCCCATTTCTGGTGAGTCTTGAGTCAACAATGATCGAGGGCTATAGCCTTTTTTGATAAAGCATTAAAGCATTCCGAAAAAAAAAAAAAACCCATCCCCCCAACTGAACACTCACTCATGCACATGCAAACATGCCAAAACGGCATAGGTGTGGTTGCCTTGGAGAGTTTTGGACACAAAACTGTTTGTGTAAGACTTCTGAGGTTATAGTGTGCTTATAGCTGAAGGCATTCACTAGCACTGGAGTTCTGCAAAATCAAAACACACACACATACAGACACAAAAAAAAAAACCTCCACTATGAAACTGCTTACAAGATCAAGCTCCCTGCATGGATTCTAGGGAGGAGGTGATGAGAGAAAACAGAGGCGAAGAACACAAAGACAGAGAGGAAAGCACCAAGAACCTATGCAAAAATCGGCTAATACTAAATCTGTGTGAGAAAGATCACAATTCCTTAAACTCTAGACTTATTACTCAGTTATTAATATGAAGATTAAGAAATATAGAAAAAAATGTAGATAAGCAAGATCATTTAGAAATGATTTTTTTTTTCTGCAACAGTGCGTGGAGTAACAGGACACCAAATACAACCAACAGTGGAGCAGAAAGCGAGGGAGGGAGGGAGGGAGGGAGGAGAAGAGAGGGGGATACAGATGGAGGGAGGGAGGGAAATCAATAAAGAAGGCCAGAGAGCTGGAGGGAGCTCTAAATGGATTAGACTAAGGGAATGTGTTCGATAGGTTATGGCTTTGCGTGAGGTAGTCACCGCAGGCCGTGCAGAATAGTAATCAGCTCTCCAGCCTTGTTCAGAGGAGCCAGAGCCCGGCACAGGCCTTACTGCCTGCTCAGCACAAACATAAATCAGCATCTTCCCCAAATGACCTTCAGCTCACTCAGCACTGCTCACTCCCCTCTGCAATGGAGCAGGAATAAGAGAGCGATCAAAAAGTGAGTTTTCAATGCACTATAGATTTTCTTTACAGCATTTAAACTAAGCACTGTGAGCAAAGGAACAACGCCGAAACGACTGACTAAATGATTTCAATGGTTGTGCTGTAAGTATGCTTGGTAAAAGACTTTGATGTTCTTTTCTAGTTGCACTTGAAACTATGGCAAGGGCAATAGCCTCCATCGTGAGATAAACATGAAGTAGTGGCGTTTTTGTTGTCATGCTCAGGCAAGCACAAGCAAAAAAAACCTGCGCAAAGCTCAGGTTTACAGAAAAGGCTTTTTTCTACCAGCAGCGAGCTCTGATGCATGTATGTAGGGGAAGGCAAGATATGTGTGTTTCTGCACAATCAAGCTTTTTTTTTTTTTCTTTTTAAACCAGAAGAAACTCGGCAGAAAGGCACTCGCAAACACCCGCAGGCTGCTGAGATTATCGCGTGGATTGAAGTTGTGGCGGCAAATCCTTTCGTACTCCTCCAGCCTCCTACACCACTCCCTCCTTTTCCCTTTATGCTTAATGTGGCGGTACACCAGTGTACTAAAACATCAAACAGGAGCTATTGCCTTTCATTTCCACAACTGAAACCAAGTCGCGCGTTGTTGTTCCTTTTGAAAGCAAAGCACCCACAAATGCTCAATTTAGGAGGAAGGGAGGGAGAGAGAGAGAGAGAGAGAGAGAGAGAGAGAGAGAGAGAGAGAGATAGCGCAAAGGATCATCTTTACTGGTTTCTGGAGCAGTCGGTAGCTGCAGGCCTGCAAATGGATCAGCCACAAACTCTCACTCTAACGGACAGCCTTACAACCACCGCAGCCACAAGAGCTCACTGGAAACAATTAGCCAAAAAACAAATAAACGGCTAAACAAAAACAAATGCCACGGAGCAATGGTGTCCTTTACGCTCGTGTACTCATAACGGCTTTTTTGAAACAGACGGCTGTGAACTCCCCAAACTGTCTCTGCCTCTGAGGGTCCGGGTGTAAGTGTGTATTTGAGTGTGTGTGTGGGCAGCTGTCCCTTTGGACTAGACTCTGAGTGGGGTAGTGCAGTATAAAAGGGCAGGATGGCCCTAGGAAAACTACTGCTACAAGTAGAAATGAGAGAGAGTGTGTGTCAGAGAGAGCGAGAGAGCTCAAAAAAGCTAAAAGAAGAGGAGAAAATGAGAGAGAGCTATACAGCTATCGATCTAGCTACCGATGTAGAGACAGAGACAGATAGATAGATAGATAGATAGATAGATAGATAGATAGATAGATCAGTAATGAAGAGAAATAAAAAGATACAGAGACAGACAGAGAGAGAGAGAGAAAGTGGGAAAGTGGGAAAGTGGGAGAAAGAGAGAATGAGAGAGAGAGAAAGAGAGACAGAGAAAGAGAGAGAGAGAGAGAGAGAGAGAGAGAAAGAGAGAGAGAGGAAAGGGAGAGAGAGAAAGAGAGAGAGAAAGAGTGAAAGAGAGAGAGAAAGAGAGAGAGAAAGAGAGAGAGAGAAAGAGAGAGAGAGAAAGAGAGAGCGAGAGAGAGAGAGAGAGAGTGAGTAACAAGCTGTACTTAGTCACTGGCAGGGGTGGTGACCTCTAGGTCAATGTGGCTAGTCCTGATTCTGCCTAAGACTCAGCCAGCTGGAACACTGGGAACAAACAACCAACCTCCCCGCTGACAGGCGCACAGAGAGATTGTTGTAAATGGTCGGTTTTGGTGAAGGAGGCGGCCTCTGCTTCACTGACTGGGATGTCCAGAGGTTAAGGGAGGTGCGGGGTTCAGGTGCACCCCCAAGCCCTCCACGCACACACACACAGACACAGACACTCTCCCTCAACCCCCCGGTATGCCCCCGCATGCCTCAGGCCACCTCTGTGTTTTCACAGATCCGTTGTGCTCAATTAAACTTCACAGGACACCCACCGCATCTTTTAGCAGAGGTCCTGACACAGGGGCCAAAAGCTAAGTCTCGCACTCGTAAAACAGGCCTCTTTAACGTGCTAGAACAAATGAGAAATAATCCATCCACCACCAGAACAGGCCGAGACCATAAAACACTATCTGCTTCAGAGACGGAGAAGAAAACATACGACACCTCTTAACACGCTGTTATCGGGCTGATGAGCAAAATTTCAAAAAAGAGTTTCTATCAGTTCATAAGTGTCTGTATGTTTTAAAACAAATTTGTAAATGCCATCAAAGACGCTTGTACAAATATTCTGAAAAACAACAAAGTAAATTTGAGTGTCTGTAACCATAATATAATCCAAACGAAGCTCACACATAATGAACATAAAAACACTTTTTCAGCATTTTCTGTACGTTGAGCTTTGCGATTTTAATGTCTGTCCTTCAATGAGCCAAAATTTGTAAAAAAACAAAACATCAGTTATTTTTATTTGTTTATATAGCATGAATCAAATTAAGGGATAATAAAACAAACAGCTCGCTGGCAATTGAGCACAATGAGTCATGTATAATTATGCTATGTCTGTTTGGCACAGGTGTATTCAAATGTAGCGGCATTCAAATACAGCACAAGTTCACTTACCTTGCTTATTTTATCTCTCTCATTAAATTAAAACACAGATCCGCCAAACTCGGAGTAATTAATAGACTGATTGTGTGTTTTGAGGAATAAATCTCTTGATCCTAAACAACACATTATTTCCTTCTTTACAAAGTGCGTGCAGAGTTACGAAACAAAAGCAGGGGCCAATACTCATAATTTCACACGTCCTGACTTGACTTGTAGTGCCAGTAAAGAACCAGCTCACACAAATTTTTGAAAGATGAGCACATTCTCTAAAAGCAGTCTACAGCTTATAAACGATGGCTGAAAAGCTGTCTGAGCTACTTAAGCATTTCTGTCCTCAGATTTGATGCCATTTAATACGTCGGGCTCTGTAAAGATGGACCCAGGCCAAGACCACAAATCACACAAAACAGACGGGATCTCACCATCATCACCTTCATTTGTCACAGACGCAGAGAAAAATTAAGAAAAAGCTATGAATGTATTTCATCTGTTCGGGACAGATAAGCGCTGACCATGATAACGTGGTAATCATACTGCGAGGGGACTGAAAGACACATGTGCGCTCACACACTGGGTGCAGAGGCTGTCACAATGGCCATGGTGAGCTTGGAGAAGCATGGAGGCAGGGCATGGCGCGATGCCCACCGCCTAAGCTCACCACCCCCACCTCCTGTCCTCCCTACCCCCACACTGATGGCTATTCAGCTGGCCGTTCACCATGGTACTGGGGCAGAGGCCAGCTAGTTCACTGTGACCCCTCCCCACAAACACAAGGCCATGTGCCCAGTGGCCACTTAATGCTAGAAACATCACCCATAATGCGGAATAAGACGCCAGCTCGAACTCAAAATGCCAAGCACTTTAGGTTCCCCAGAAGGTTGCTTGGCGCTTTGTGATTCATCTGGCACCAAAGCATGTTGTCATCCGACGGCATTCACACCAAAATTGATCAACATTTACAGTACAACATTTACCGGCTAAAGTCGGCGAGGCTAGTTGTTTTCCGTCTGTGAGCACAACACATTTTGTTGCGGGCACGCTTGACAATCCGTGCCATTTTGTACATTTTAGCGTGCTTTGTTCGAATCCTGAACGACAAATCATGGCGGCTGCCACTCCACCGCTATCAAAAACTTTCCGCCATGCCCACTGCATTGCAGATGCCAACTAACGAATCAAAGGCACGCAAGCAGACAAAGAGGGTTTGATGCCAACCACCATCCTCCGTTGCTGGCACTCTCCCTACTGCTCTCCTGGCACAACGCAAACAAAATGGCCGCCCAGGGAGCGCTGGTACAATGCGAGGGCATTGTGTGTGGAGATGGGCATGAGGTCCAGGGGGCAAAACGTGCTCCTGTCCCACATTAAGCCCCTAACAGAGACCCCACCAGCCTTATTTACTCACCACTGTTCGTGTAGCTGTTAATAGTCTGGTGCCCCTTTCAGGCACAAAAATGCAGATGTATCGAGCAGTCTATCTGGACAGAGGGCTGATGTGTCAAGAAACATCTCCCTTGGCATTTTGTTTTAGATTTATAAGCCCCATTTCTCGGCTTAAATTCCTGTTGGAAAACATTTTGATGATTTTAAAACACCTCCAAACAATTTACCAACCAAAAAGCATC
>JBBPCX010000011.1:15817002-15833590 GCA_037974365.1 Hydrocynus forskahlii
CTAAAAGTGTACACTAATGAAAAACGTTCTGTAACAAAGCTCTTAATTTATTTGTGTTGAAAATGTTGGCATTTTTAAATTAATGACCTCAATACTTCTAAAAAGTGCACAGTTCCTCTAAATTAAGACCCCCATGCTATAAATAGAATTCCTCTTTTCAGAGTCTCTAAGAACTTTGTATTTTTATTTCACTGTCTTCTGCACGTACAGTGTACAACATCCTACAGTGATTTTAGCTCTGAAACATCTCACACCTTTTTTTGCAGTATTCCACTTGGGTTCTTCCAAATACAAACAAGTTGCTTAAAACCAGTTCTTACGGTGAAGCAAGAAATAATATTCAATCTATGGACCTCTTATATTCATCTTTAAAGAAGTGAAACTCAACTATTTAATAAGGATCAGGAGCAGTCAGGAAAAGGCGCCAAATCAAGAGGAACTCCAGAAAGGCTACATTTGTTTAAGAAAACCCAGATGGATTTGAAAATACTCAAGGAGCGAGGGAGAAAAAGTTTGTCGGGACCTTTGAGATGAAATTAATATTCATAGTAGAGCAAACACAGCAGTAGCTTCATTCAGGGCAAGAACCCAGACAAGAGCCCATTGTTCAGCAGCGGGGAAAAATGGACAAACAGAGAGAAAAATGTCAGCAAGTGCAAAACAGGACCACATCTCGAGTCTCCGTATTCACAAGAGTGATATGAGAAGCCAGTCTGAAGAAGACGTGGGAGCAGAAATGCCAGTGAAAAAACGGTTGGCGGGAAAAGAACTCTTGGAGGAATTCTACAGCGGAATTGAGGCAAAGAACTGGATTTTGCTTCTTCTACAGTTCCCAGGAGGAACCCACCACAGTTCAACAGCTCGCTGCTTCAGCAGAATTATTCGAAAGAAGGGTCCGAAAGAACCTTCAGCAGGATTGAATGCCTGATTGAGATATGATCTATAACCTGTCACAGTCGGACAGAGGGTTTCCTCCTAAGCCTGGAGAGAGCGGGGTTCCCCGAGACGTCGTAAGCCTCCTGACATCCAGCCAGGCGCCGGGTTACACTACTCCCTGAACCTGTCTGACCCCAGCAACACCCATGGCCCCTTCATACACTCCACTGAGCAGCAATGCACATGGCTACATTTGAAGAGGGGTCGCAAGAGAGGTGTGGGTAAGTTCATGTCAAACGCAAAGTCTGCCAGAAATTCAGGATTCAATGCAAATGCGCTGGCTGACACTTGAACAATGATTATGATCTTTGAGGTTTCTTTCAGAAAAAAAAAAACTTTCGCAAAGTTGTAACCCTAACCTCTTCAACTTTGCCTCAACACATGCAGCGAAGTGCTCTGAAGGAGGAGTTATGTGGCCCTAAGCCACCAGGCAAGAGAAAAAAATAGAGTAGGGGTAAAAAAAAAAAAAAAAACACAGAAGGAAAAAAAAAAACACGCCAAACTTACCATCCACCAGGTCCTGGCTGTCATGTCATAACATAGCTGCCATTTGATGGAGCTGTCTGCTGTTTTCCCAGCCATTGCCCTTTCAGTAGCTTTCATCAGGAGCAGCTCAGGAGCAGATAACACACCTAATCAAGCCTTCATCAGACGCCACACTCACAGCCTCATGTAGGCCAATCCTTATCACACTGCATGATGGGAAAAACGCACGCGCGCACACACACACACACACACAGCCCGGTACACAAGCGATGACTCCAGCCTCCGCTGCTGCCTATAATGACAGGATCAGGATCTGGATCCCACTCTCTCTCTCACACACACACATGCAGAGACACACACACACACACACACACTCCCCTCGGCCACGGCTTTAATTTTTTAAGCAGTGTAGAATGGGAGCATGCTTCTTTTATGGCCCCCTGAGGAGTGCGGCAAGTGTGCGGCCAGTGAGGGGCTTTTGTGAGAAGACGCGGTATAAACTTTATTTGCATTATCTATTGTATATTGTTTGACTTGTGGTTTGAACACCACCCCCTCGTTGCCCCCCAACACATACACACACACTTCATTCCCCCCCTTCTGACGCCCCCCCCCTCCCCGTCAATGAGGGGAGGCCCAAATAGGAATTAATTTCCCCAAACAAAGACTGGGGAGTTTCATAGACATGAGAGCTAGGCACGGTTCAGATATCACAGACTGCATACATGAGGGGGTGAGGGGGTGGGGTGGGGGTGGGGGTGGAAGTAAAGCAACAGAGACTGAGAAAGAGAGAGAGAGCAAGAGAGAGAGAGAGGGATAGACATGCAGGTATCCTCAGTCTCTTTACACTACAAGGAATTCTGTTGTTTGTTTGCTTGTTTGTTTGTTTCCCCCATAAGGAATGCCTCACTGTCATAAAACCTCGGTCGCTATTAATAAAGCAACACAGAAGCTCAACATAAACACCTGAAACATCAAAAGGGCATATGGGGCAGTATGATCTGCTTCACAGATGGAGCACAGGTGCATCTTTCAGCTTTCAAAGCTGTGATTTGCAGATGGATTGGTAATATGTTACTATACTGACTTTCATTACTACACTGAGGTTTTCTAATTCCATTTTTGGTGTTTTTTCCTGCTAATATCAAATACAAATACGTATTTGACAGAATATAGTGTCTTTCAATTGAATATACGAATGAAGTGATTTGTGGAAGACCACTTGCCATGTTCACATATAAATATTCTTCAAAGCTCGGGTGAATGGCTGTGATTAGTCTTTTTGCTCTACATATACCAGCACCAACATACATAGACTACATGTGCAGATGTGTTTGAATGCTGATATCATGCAACATTTATTCATTCTTCACTCAGTGTCATATAAAATGCTGGTTCAAGGAAAGCAGCTATTACACACGTTAGACTTGAGGAGGTGTTTGAAGCCAGTTGGAACACTAGTGAGAGACACAGCCATAAAGACATAATAGTGGCTTCACTGCAGGCAGATTAGGCTCAGCACGGCTGACCAGCACCTTTCCTCCTCTCCAAAGGCTTTCCTGGGCTTATCCCCAATCTTTATCCAGTTGGTTCAGTTGAATGTGTCGCTTTTGCCTCACCTAAAGCCATCTGGTGGATTTGTCTGTTTAGGGTTTGCTTAAGAAGGATCCCTCTGCCTTAGTGCGAACAGAAGGGCCACTCCCAACCTCCTGACAATGGATGTGTTCTCACGACATACAGAAGCATCTTTGACAGCAATGGAAATCCTATGAGAACTTGAGATATTAAAATCAACGGTGAATCCAAACAAGTTGGTATAGTTGATCGAGTCCACACATGTCTGAAGGCAAATTAAGCAAGGAAGGCAAACACAGCATTTCTGCTGTGGTGAGAAAACCCTGAGGGAAATGCAAATCAAAGGCAAAGGAATGTGAAGCAATAAAGAAGGTTTTTTTTTAACAATACTTGATTCACCCCCTGCGCAACAGAGACCACAGTGATCCCAATGATCCACAAAGTCAGGCTTCATATATCACAAGAACACTCTGCATCTTCGCAGCATCTCTGGCAACTGAAGGCTAACATTAGCTAATTTTGTTTTAGATAAACTGCACTTGGCATGATCACTTATTGGCTCATAGTGCTGGAAAGTTATTTAATTGACATCTAACTATGGTGCAGCTTCAACAACAAGCTATGGACAATTTTTAAACTCTTCATGAAATAAATCTTCATTTTGTATCATTGCATGAATTGCACACACTGTACACATTACATTTTATGCCTAACATCAGCGTTTTAATATTTAATCAAGTTTTCGCAGGAATATTCAAACTTGTAGTCACACAAGCATGCTGGTGTCTACACATTACTTCACCTAAATCTAAAAACCTAAACATAACCTCAATTTCAGTAACGAAAAGGTAACCCTTTTCCAAATAAATTAATAAATAAGCAGCATGTTTCATTGTGAGGAGCAACAAAATGTCTTATCATAGTTATGTGCCTTTAACGGGATTAGGTCAGGTAGTTAGCGTCACGTTCTCAGGTGCCTAAAAGTCATTATCTTTCTAGGAAGCTGCTGATCTACATTAGACATGATGGCACCTTATAAGTGGCTTTCGTTCTTTTGTTAATGGCATCTGTCTTTTTGCCTAAAGTAATGCAAAGCGGCTTTTTCCTACATACATTAATCAATAAATCCCTCCCAATGCAACAGACACGTGAAGTAACCACACCGTAGGTAATATGCAAGAATGTGTCCGAACAAACTCTGCTCTACACTCTCAACGATAAAGGTGTCATAAAGAGTGATGCAGGGGAAGAACCTTTCAATGGATGGTTCTTTAAGCAGCCGCTTGTGTAAAGATGTGCGAGTGTGAAGAACCTTTTCAAGTGTAAAAAACGTCCCATAATGGAAAAGCCAGATAACGATCCTAACCAAGAATCATTTCGCTGGCTTTATTTTAAGAGTGTGAGAAAATATCAATCTGAATATCAGCACATGCTCTTTGTCCCACTCGTTCTGCATTACGTTCGGTTCTCAAACACGCTCAACAAACGAGGGACTACATTTGTGCTTCTGACATTTAGAGAAGTGCGCGTCAACCTGCCTCCCAAGCCTGCGTAGTGGGACTGGAGAGTGAATGCCAGCTTTGTGCCATGTTTGGGACACTCTTTGTAACCTATCCAAAGCGTTTTCCCTCGACCGCGCATTCCCAACCTCCACCTCCTCCCAGAATGTTCCCGCCAGCAGCTGCTACCCTCCACGTGAATTGTGGGATTGTGCGAGACTGTCCTGCAAGTCGAGGGCGCACTGCGACTGGCATTCAAGGGTCGAGGTGGCACAAGCGGCCAGAAGAATACTTTGAGTGTTGTCCCCTTCGCCACTGTGTTATTCTTTTCATTTCCGAAACCCTTCCTACATTTCTGCTGAGGTCCAGAAGGGGTGACTGTATCTGTAAACACTATGGTTTAAGTGTCATTACAACATTACAAGAACTAAACTCACCTTTCGACCCCTAAACGTGGGATAGGAGATGCCAAATTAATAACAGCGGAGCTCTGATACATCACTGACACTGCATACACGGTATGAGGCAAAAATGAATAAATTAAGGATCTACGGCTTTAAGCCAAGTCTGAATGAAACGAGTGTCACAGAAAGATGAATATAACTTTGACAGTAATCGCCGCTGTCAGGACAAAACATTCTGTCTCCAAAACAGTAACTAAAAAACCTTCCTAACTTTGAATGCAATCAGTGGAACAAGATTTTTTTTTCAAATAACTGTATGCTCTTGGTCTATTCCGTTTAAGTAAAAGTAAGAGGCAACATGTGTTCTCAAATAATAAATAAAAACAGACAAAACTGTCATTTAGACATAGATCAGCAATGACTTCTTACATACCGGGAAACTAAGGCCCATGTGTCACCACTTCAGTTCCTCACTCTCAAAACTACATGACTTGCATATTAGTTTCACAGTATTTGCCATAGCAGCTGAATTATTTATAAACATTGAATAATCAGTCTTAAAACTGCATAATAAGGCTGCAGTTTAGGGGGCTAACAGTCTCCCATCTGCTAAACAGACGAAAGAACTGGCTAAAAGAAAAAACTTTTACTCCACTTAAAACACTTTTGCAGATATTAATGTTCACTTTTAGTCACACACACACACACACACACACACACACACACATACACACAAACACTGCATTCATTTTGCCCACGCAGATCAATACATATCCTCGCTTTGATTGGATTAGGATTATTTTCTCAGACTTAATTTAATTGGATTCTTACTCTCTTTCTGTCAAGTATTTGTGCAGTTTACATGGAAAAATCAATACGCCAATCAATACACTGAATGGCCCGGAAGTGCTGAAGTCTTTGGGTGCAGCTGCCATAAAGCACTGCTGCATTGATCCAAGCAGGCCGGACACCTGCTACAAGCCAGAGACCAACAAAACACTTTCTACTTTTATACGGTTGTTCATGGACTCTGACCTTCTGCTATGGTCTTGTTACAGCCTACAGGGAAACGCTTGTTCTTTTTACTTTAAATCCAACACTGTATATCGTCACTGCCAGGGAAACAAACGCAAAACAAAACATGGCAACTTTATAGAGAAAAATAAAGTCATTTTGTACTTCTAGTGTAAGAGGTAGCAGCTGTGTTCGAATGATGTCGAAAAATAAAAATAAAAAGGGATAAATTGTTTTCTTATGACAGCAACAATAGGTTCAATCCTGTCCAACTACATACTAAAGCGCACTGAATAAAGTAACTGATTTACCACCTGTGTCAACTTATTATAACATCATTCAGTCATTATTTGTTATTTCACTTTACTCTTAGTCAATATCAATCCTGTAGAAGAATAATTTGTGTAGACCACCTGTTTTTTATTACTTGTCTGGGAGCTTTGTAAAAGCATTAGAAAGTGCCTCAGTGCACGTACTGGAAAATGCTAAATACTCAAGCCAAATGCTTCATGTAGGTGGTGACATTAATGTAAGCCTCGTTACAGCTTCCTTTAAAAAAGAGAATGCAGCTTTTAAAACACGCAAACGAACACATTGCTCAAACCACAGGCCATAAATGGTGTATTTCACATGGCACACCATGCACTGAGGGGTGAATTCCAGTTAGCGTGTTTACCCCTTCCACCCATTGTTGTAGACATATAGGGTCACACAGGGTCACACACTCAAGTAAATACATCTTCATTATAGAGTATTTGGATTAATTTAGGTCCATATGGAACAAGCTGTCCCCATCCAACAATGCTAAAAATCAGAGCGCTTGTCTGCAACTAATTGCCTATAAACAATATCTGAAGATTTGCTGCTAATCCTAGTCTAGCGCTGTCGGTGTTGTGAGGAACTTGAGTCATCTTCAGACTGTAATACCTCCAATCATACTACTAATATCATGAATATCATCCCACATATCACTCCAATAGACTGCTCTTATTCTATTCTTTGTTAAGCCAGATGTCCAATCCCATAGCAGTAACAGGTGGCCGTTTGTATAATTAGGCCAGCATAAGCCAGATTTAAGGAGCAAACATATATTCTGACATAACATTTACATATTGTATGAATCATAACTAGATCTACCACATTGCTCAAATTTGTCCAGTAAGTGGGTGTAACTAGAATATTCATAATGACATTTAGTGACATTTAGTGACACATGTATACCTACATGTAATTCACAAGCAGACACAAGTCACATAAACTTAGTTAAATTGTTTAATTACAAAATCCATGATCCACGATCTTCTGGAGATCCTACTTTGCACACAAATGACCACCTGTCACTCCAGGGAAAAAGAAGACATCTGCTTTGGGACAATAGGAGGAGAACAATGGGGGTTAATTGACTCCAGTCATAACATAAGTGTGTACATGTTCTGGGAAACATGGTTAAGGCATTCAGAGAACAGCGCAAGACCACACAAATGAATCTTCACAGACTGAGAGGAATTAAAGCCCAAACCAGGCATAACAGTCGAAGCACACTGCACCGAATCGCCATTTCACATCAATGATGTGAAGTCAGCTTTATCCTTTAAGCCATTAATACTGAACGGCAGATTATGATCTATGCCCAGTGCCCAGTCAATATTTATTGCTCAGAAGAGCAAAGCTCAATAATTAATTCTGTTTATTAGCATCACAAATGTACAGGACATTTTGCCTTAACACACATATTAATGAGAACTCCTGCCTTTAAAACCTAATGATAGCGCCTAGAAGACAATAAAGTGGGAATAAAAGTTTTGAAAAAAGTTTTGTTAACTTCCACTGATGTGATTCCTTTGTGAAGGAAGACCATGTAGCTGAAATACATAACAAAAAAACACCAGTCTTCGCCTCCGCCATTGCATCCCGCAAAGGTTCAGCTTTCTGAAGGAAGATCATATAGTTAAAATGAAATGCGTCATAAAAAAACAAACACTTCCATTCACTTCCACTGGTGTGTCCTACAGGGATTACGACAAGGTAGTTACAAAATGTATCTCCACTGATACAAACGACAGTGATCCAGCCTTCTAAACAAAGACAATGTAAAGGGCGGACATCATAAAAACAGCCCTGTAAACTTCCGCTGGTGTAAACTTCATCTCCATAAATTATTAATAGCAAGGCAATTTAAATACAAAACACATCTTAACTGGTGTAATTCAACCTTCTAAATAAAGACCATGTAGTTGAAACACCTTAAATTAAAATGACCCCTAAATTTTCACTTGTACAATACAGCTTGTAGATACAAGCATAATTCACTTGTGATACAGCTTTGTGAAGGAAGACGATACAGTTGAAGTCCATGATCTGAAAGACACCCCTGTACACTGCTTCTGGTGTAACCCACTGTGATGCAGCCTCCTAAATGAAGTCTGGCTAAGAAGAGCGAGACAGCCTCATGTTTGTTTGGAGGTCAGGCTCACGCTCTGAGCGTCCTGGGAGGAAAGAGAGCAACATTAAAGACTTTCAGCCAAGAGTCTTTCTTTTCCTTTTTTTTTCTCTTTAGAGGGCGAGGTGGCCCTGCCATGACACAGGCGGTCCTTAGGGCCGGCTCAGAAGAGGTACGAGCGACTGTCACTCAGAGGAAGAATAGGGAGCGGCGGGGATCCAGTCAACACAGACAGCGGCCGTCATTCACACCGCCGCACGGAGGAGGACACACACCGAGGCGATCAACACACACCCCCGCACTGAACGGACAGCATCAGGGCGGAGGCATCCGACCGTGACGGAGGGAAGGGGGGGGCAGTTTTAAGGGGCTTTGTCAGAGTTCAACAAAAGTTAATGTAAGCCACAACAAGACAGGCTATAAGAAGGTGACATGATGAGAGGAATAAGAGGAAAGAAGAGGCGTCAGTTCCATCAGAAAACCTTTCAGTTAAATGAAAGGTTTCTGTGAGACAAATAAACAAGCTGGAAATGTCTGCCAAAACACTGGGGACACTTACTGATACAATAACAACAACAACAACAATGATATTAATAATGATAAAAATGATTTTAAAAAAATAAAAAATTAATTTTTGATTGATTTGATCAGTAGAAAGACAAACTTTGCAGAAATTATACAACTGCATTACATTTAATGTACATAAGAATGATGAAACCACTACCTTAGCAATAATGCCAAACTCTACACGTGTTATCCCCTTTATATGCAGCCAGCATTCAAAATGTTCAGCTGTTTGAACCTCTTTTAGGGCAAAACAGTTTCAATAAGTGCTTTTAACGAAAATCTGGAAAAACTGCCAAATCATAATTTAGGTAAAATCGCATCTTCATACCAAGGAAGACATTTGTTGATGAACATCAAGCTAAATGTTGCAAAATATGCCTAGAATAAATGCAACAAGTAGCTGTGTTGGGACTTTAACAGCTAGTTTTCTTACTGCAACAAAAACACATTTCAGAAGAAAGCACCCACACTTTCCATAGGTAATGTTTGTTATTTCAAATACAGCGTTACATTATAGTGGATTATAAAGGAGATGAACTGAGCTGTTCTCTTTCCGTTAAATATAGAAATGTAGAATAACTGATGTTAATAGTAGGAAGAATAATGCCTAATATGTAAGTTCAACTAAGTTAGACAAGGGGTAGAGGTACAGTTTACTAAAGCTACTTCTTTCTGGCCACCTTTCAACAGGGCACAGCTCATGCACACACACACACACACACACACACACACACACACACACACACACACACACTTCACTGACCCAATGAATTGTTCTTTATCCGCTGCACCAACCGAAGCAGCTCAGTATCTAAAAGACGTCTCCTCGCAACCATCCCAAGCACTGCGGTATTAGGCCTGCCAGCCCAGAGGAAGTACATAAGGAGCTCTTTGTTGGGCCGTACTGGAGAGACATTGTGTAAAATACAGTGCCTGCCCAAGATAAAAGGCTTGCCTTTCCTCTCATCTAAGCAAAGTTTATCCTCCCTGAAGTCTCCCCTTTCTGCTCGGCCGACAAAGGGATGGCTTCAGTCATAGAGCACTTTCACTTATCAAAATGTCCATCACTCGAAGCCATTTAGATGCAGTGATGGGAAAATGTGCCATGCTTCGCTGATGATTAGTAGGACGTAGAAGATTAATGAAGATACAGCGTACACCTTATGCCAGTATCCCATCTACACTGGATCTGCCCTAACTGAGCATATTTTCCAATGGTTTCCATGAGAAGCAAGACTTTTTTTTTTTGTTGACCTGTTAATGAGCAGAAAAACCTGTTCTGAAAGGTTCTTTCAGAATTTCACCCAGCGAGGGAATCACAGGCGCATGCTTTGCAGGATTAAAGACTTGCAACTTGATTCTGAGTCCCCGGCTCTCAGGTGGTCTGCGAGAGAGCAGTTGAGACCAAAAGTCAGCCAGTTCAGGATTCAGGTAACACAGCTTCCTGTATAACAATGAGCTCAGAAAGGCTAATGCGGAGGCTAACACAAACCAAACAGCGCTCCTCCATGACAACCAGGCGTTTTTAGACCTGTCCACAAGCAGCTGGTGAATAGACGTTGTAGAAAATGAGCAAAGGCGTAGAAACCATTGCTTGTGTGAGAGGAGCATATTACTGGAACCCTGCCTAAACACCACAGGGCAGAGAAACCACAAGAACGGAAGACATTTCGTTTTTCTTTTCAGAGAAGAAGATGAATGTGAGTAAGACCTGTTTCACAAACACTACCTGGAGGGAGGCACGCGAAACATCTCGCATTCCATTTTGTTTTCATTTACCCACAGTCACAAGTAAAAAAAAAAAACTCCAAAGGGTAAACAAATGCTAAATGCTCTGCCTGAATTCTCTTTTTATTAAATACATTAAAGTAAATGGATTAATTATCTGTTTGAAAAACGTAGGTGTATATTTTCTGTCCTTCGAGCCAGAGAACTGACAGCAACCCACATCCCCACCCCCTACCCCAATTTCCAAAACACTTCTACAATCCTGGAAATGAGAAAAGAGCTCTGGCTGATCATACATTCAAACTGATTGTTTTGGAGCCGAGAAACATCAGTAATTATGCAGGACTCAAAAATAGGAGTCTCAGAATGTCCCAACAAACCGCCATTTCCTTGCACCTGTTTGTTCAGCTGGAAGTGGAGTGCTTCAAGCTCACCTCAAAGATGTGCCACAGCTGGCTTTCCTGGTCACTGAATTCAAGGAAAACACCACCATGTGTTTCAGGCTCAAACAGGAATAAAAAATCGTGCTAAGCTAGTCGAGTTGATGGTGGCAACTCAACTGTGTACATTTTGAAATCACTGTTGGAACAGATTTAAATGTATTTCAACAAAGTATACACTCATTCACTGGGTGCGTGTAAAAATCCAGTAGATCCTAGAACAGCATTCAGAAGTGATCCAGAATCATTTATACTAATAACATTTGAGATTCATCCATGTTTTGAGAATGATTACTTATCAATTATTATTATTATCTGCCAGGTAGTGGTATCGTGATTCTAGATCTAAAGCTGAGACTTTGCAGCCATGTACCAAGCGTTGGTCATAATGCATCTCACTACAGACCACCTACCTTGTGAGTAAAGTTCAAAATGGAGGTCTTGTTCAAAAAGTGCTTGCCAAATGTAGTAGTATGCAAAGTTCACTAGCACAGGTGACAAGCCAAAAGGCTCATGGCAGAGGTGCTTAAGGTTCCAAGGACGTACTAACAGGCCTTGTGTGCTTTTCAGCCACTGATTAAACGAATATGAGGCATCAGGGATTTGGCAACGGCAGGGACTCCAACTGGCAGCTCAAACCAGCACTTAACTGTCACAGCAGCCACGTGTGGCATAGAGCCCATCACCAGAGAGATGGTGGCAAACAGCAGGGCATGAGGCTGACAGGGACAGACAGAGCAGGCGTGGGGCAGCGGGCCAGACACTGGGGGAGCCACCGAGAGGCACGGCCACCTCGGGCTGCTGATATTCACCACCGCCGACAAAACACCCCGGCCAAATCACTCCAAACCAATCCCTCACACGTCCAACTAAAAGGTTACATCTGGCATAAATTACCAAAATCAAACAATTTTCGCCCCGACTGGGAGCACATTATTAACATTTCTGAAGTGCGGGAAACAATGCATTTGGCGTGCTTATCGAGTTCATGTAAACACTGCAAAATCACAGATGTGCGACTTCTGCTCGGCCTGAAATGGAGCCAAAGCGTGCACGCGGTCACACATGAAGAAGTGCTTACTACACTCTCGGGCGAATATATTTAATATCACCATGTGCCACAAAATGTTTGGTGCACACGTAATGTGTTCGGCTGAATAAGCGCTGCTTGTGGGGAAGTGAGACAAGCACAACAAATGCTTAGTGACCGTTCCGAATGTGCTTTCCCAAATGTGCAAAGAGGGAAATAATTGCCAGCATTAAGAAATAGAAATGGTTCGTGTGGCCAACACCCGTATACAATGAGCACTCGGACAACTAGGGGTGGCACCGGTCCAAACACGTAATGTCAGTACCAGCAGAAAACACAGGGAGAAACGCTGGCATCGATTTTAGAGGGGAGGGAAAAAAAGAACAAATTTGGTATTCTAGCATGAGACGTAACATAGGTCACCCGATAGCAGAATCGAGCCAAACAATGAGCAGCTTGCTGAGTGTTTATGACAGATTTTTAATAATATATTTTGTATGTGTGTGTGTGTGTGTATTAGCTGTGCATTTCTTCGTGTAGAGTAGGGAAGTATTTGAATTGTTTAAGTACAGTTCTCTTAGTTGTGCATTCAAAGAGAAAACCTTAAGTTACAAATGACTCGTTTTAAAGCTTTCTAAATGTGGTATTGTTCCATCTCTACTCTCCACCCAGTGAATTTCCAAAGGAAAATGCCTTGTTTTCTCAGTGAGCTCTGGAAAACGGGGCAGATAAAGAGGATGACGTTCCCTAAACAGCTTTAGGGCAGCTTTATTCTGAACCACGTCACTCATTTGACAAACAAGCCCAAGATGTTCAAACCAGAATCTTTTAACTACCACGAAATGATTCAACCGCAGGGGAACAATCAAGAACAATCCTAACCACCATTTGTTTTAATTAGTAATTCATTTAACTGTAAGTTGCGTATCTATAATATTTATACCCAGCATTTGTGTACATATATTGTCTTCCATATAGATTTTTTTTCCTGCATAGTTTTTATTGGATTATTTTAAACATTATATTTTACATTGTTCTTGTCTCTGTCTGTGTGTCTGTGCAGTCGTACCATAAGCAGTTTCCTCTGGGATAAGTAAAGTTTTCTGATTCTTAAACTGTGTCCCTTTGAAGAGGAAGCAGGTTTTCCAAAACTGCACCCTCTCAAAGGGTCTATCTCACATATGTGTTCTATGTTATATCGGCCTGAGGTGAGTTATTGAAGAGAAACATTCATCCAACTCATTTTTACATGAACATTTTCCAACCTTTCTTTTTCCTCTTGGAATTAAACAGGCTGCTTTTGCTATAGTGCCTTCAAGACTGATACATGCAAATGAGCTATTCTGATTGGCTGCCCTGTATTATGCCTCATTCAAAAGCTAACCAGGCTGAAGCTGCTTATAACTTCAGTGTGAATGGGTGGTGCTAAACCAAATCCATTGATTTTTCGTGGCAAATACTAACAGCACATTTAAACAGGCTGTTTTGCGGCTTGTATTGACTAGGAGGTTTAAAGAGTGAACCGTAAGATTTAGAGCTTTAACAATTCTTCTACACTGCATCAAACTCCAAAGAGATCCAGCTTTCCGTGGTATGCGCCCGTTGAAAATGAAAATGTTGAAAAGGGTTCTCTGAAACGATGCCACTTTTCAGTGGATGACTCTTTAAAGATCCAATTTTGTCAAATGAGATGTCAGGGTGTTGAGAACATTTTTAAGTAGTTTAAAATGTAAAGAACCGTCACATAATGTACAGGTTCTATAAGAATTAAAGAGGCCTTAGAACCATTATTTATGGAGTCTGAAGTCAGAGAATGCTGGATTAGTTTCTTCTACATGTCCAATTGTTCACCATCAGGAGGCCGTTGACAAGAATGCCAGGTGCACAAGGAAAACAATACAGCAAGGCAAACTTCATAACCGCAAAGTAATGGGGTGGAGGAAGACGGAGAAAGAGAAACGATACGCCAGCTGAGGTACACACAAGTTCCCAGTGCAACACTGACAGGAAGGCAGAGTGAAGCTGAGCTCTGGATGGAAAAGAGAGCAGCTTTATTTGCGCAAGCCTATGAAAATAATCTGAACGGGTGACTGACAGGCGAGATTCCGCCACAGATGGGCTGGTTTAAGGTCAGGGAGAAACTCTTTATTAAAGAGAAACAAACACAGAGAGGGCCTTTGCACCTCTGTTTGGTTGACTGTAAGGTTGATGAGGGCTGTCTCTCAGAGACAACAAAACTCACAAACTCAAAAATACTGATACTGTGGACACTAAGCATGTGTTACATTCACATTTATGGCATTTAGCTGACGCTCTTATCCAGAGCGACGTGCATCAGTGCTCAAGTAGTCCACATCTGTTCCTTAACCCTGTAAAGCTATATTTAAGTCTATGTCCACTATTCAACTAAGTTACTGCAGGATAAGTACACCTAAAGACAGGTGAGGAAAAAAAACACAATTGAGTAGGCCTGGAGATTGTAAAACATCATTTATTAAAAAATACCCTAATAAATAACGATTTATGTTTTATATACCGTGTAGTCCTTTAAATCACAAAATAAAAGCAAACATCTCGATTTACACCACATGAAAAGAATCAACACAAGACTCAATAAAAGGCAAAACACCCCAAGAATGATGATTATGTTGTAGTAGACCTGAATAAAAACCTTATGCTAGTGCAGAAGGAAGGAACATTTTGTCGTTTCTACTGTTGGTGGCAGTAGAAATAAACCAAGCAGCGACCTGCAAGCGCCTGCTAATTGTCTCAAAGAGTATATCGGTTTGTGTATATTAGTGTACAACACAGTGAAGAAGAAAATTCTAGCAGATCTTATTGCTTTACAGTGGTAACACAAGTACACATCTACATCCTTTATCAAATGCATGTACTTCTGAGTAAATTTAAGCTGAGCTAAACTGTTTTCCATTGACTACATGGTTTACATGTCTCACATAATGTAATAAGAATATCAGTGGAATAGAATATTACAGTCATGCTACAATTAATGCCACGTCACATTTGTGTAATACGTTATACAGTGCCATTTACATTCAGCATCTACTAGACAAGCTAAACGATGACATCTCTGTTCATTTCAGTTCAGCGTCCTCCTACTCCTTGATACAACAATGAAGATGTTCAAAAAAAGGCTATGAAAGTAGTCTCCAAGGGAAAGAATTACAGGGCAATACAGCTAGCAGCAAACAACAAACTCGAAGTCTAGTGGTGTAACGGTTAGAACGAGTAACTCAGTACAATCACAGGTAAACCCCTGTCATTCAGTATATTATTGTGTATAATTACCATATAGCCCCTTTGACTAAATAGTCATTTTCCAAAAAAAAAAAAAAACCTAGTTCCATTTTTTTTTTTAAAGCAGTAAAGTAAGTGTTTCATGGACAGGCTGTTACAGGTTTAAAAGTGCAGCAGATAAAAATAAATGCAAATGAATTCAATAAAATAAATTCATGTAAAATGATCAGTCCTCAGTCAAGATGTTTTGGAAACAGACTTTCTTCAAGTTACTATAAGCATGACATTGTTCATATTTCTTTCAGTAGTGGATGGGTACCAATAGCAGTGATAGGTTTTTGGTCTGAAACAATTCCATTATTCATCCAGGAGTGATTTTCCAATAAATACTTATCTAAAAATAAATAGCTAAACATGGGATGTAAACAACTGTTAGAAAAAAAAAACACTTAAAAAAAAACCCATTCATACCCAACAGTCATGTAAGGTTATGTCTATTCTAGTGTGCATACATGGAAAGCAACTCAAATCTAAAATGCATTAAACAAGTGCACAAAAAGAGGATTCAAAATGGCTTGGAAGTAGAAGCTGAGGGATCTACAATGAGCACAGTGTTATCAGCGGACATAAACATGCATACTGTGGTAAAAAGCTGAAATAACTCTGACAGCTATTTAGCAAAACTTTATTAAAAGTATTTTAAACCCTATATGCCTATTAAAATGCCTAAAGACTTATTAATATCAACTCTTTTCACTCTACTGCAAAGCCATTTCGAAAGAACAAAAGGCAGGGCTAAAATAAAAATGAGTAGTGGTGAGGAGGCACTTCAAAAATTGACTTTTAGCAACAGACAACAGCTACAAACCAATAAAAAGAATTTGTCTCTGGTCCCTGGACCATCTTTGTAGTTCATTCAATATTCTCACAACTTAAACCTTCAGTTGTATACACAAGTATAACATTGTTTAGTAAAGTAAAATGGTTTTATAGGCATATTAAAAAGCAGTCATAGGCCAGTCGTTCATCTACACATTTGGCCTGTAGTTTGGCAATTTTAATCAATGGATTTCATATGTCAAAGAAGCAAAACGAAAGGGAGCGTGTGTGTATATATATATACATACACACACACACACATACATACATACATATATATATATACATACATACATATATGTGTGTGTGTGTGTGTGTGTGTATGTACAGTA
>JBBPCX010000011.1:15841336-15867175 GCA_037974365.1 Hydrocynus forskahlii
ACAATTGAATTATACAAAAAACATGAAAATTAAGTGAAATTCCCCTTCAGAGGAACCCAGGCTTAATGATATCTATTTTTAGGGAAATGCTATAAACATAGGACAACAACTGCAAAGTTTGTTCAGAAATGTACAAAACTCATAGCAAAACCACAAGAACACTGAACACTATTGGCATGGGTTTTGAACTAAACACTGAGAGAAAATGTTTTTACCCTGAGAAATAAGAGTACACTGACTGAAACACATCTTTTGATTTGAAAGTCAAATTATTTACACTAGAGCAGAAAAGCTGTCCATAAAGGGTCAACACCTCTGAATTATTTGGACGCGCTGGCGTTTGTGGATTCCACTATCTCAAGCAACACAGAAATTTTAAGCATATAAGGAAAAAACAACACACACTGAGCCAGTCTGTCTGTTTAGAAAGTGTAGCCTGGCCTTACCGGGTCCACTGAGGCCAGAGGCTGGAAGTAGTAGTACTGGCAGAAATCCAGCACCAGAGTGTAGAGACTCAGGACCTGAGTGTAAAAACACAACTGCAGAAAGAGCCAGTGGTTATCTTCCCCAACACAGTTATTAATCCTGAAAAAGACAGAGACAGACAGACAATCAGAAACAGAATTAAATCATATAATCATGCTGAAAGGTGTGTCAACATCAAATGAACAAAACTAAGAAAACCTTCTGAAGAACAAATTGCTTCACAATGGTCTTAAATATCAAGAAGAGGGGATATACAGTAGGCAATAAATGGAGAGGGGGCAGAATTAGCACAGAGGGTGGATAAATCAAGCCAAGGCTTTATTCAAACAGACGAAAAACGATATGGCCACTTTTTTTCCTTTCCTCTCTCTTTCGGCCATTACAGGCGATGACAGCGAGTCACGATTTGCTGAGTCCAGACAGACTAAGGCCTTCTTCAGCCGTACTGTACCACTCCGCTCCGGGCTAACGGTCACACACTCCTCTGGTCATCTGATCTCTCCTGCTCCTCTATTTTACGTTTCTATAGAGGCCTTATTAACTTCACACAAACACATACTGTCCGGCAGCAACACAACCCTGTCTGGAGACCGAGGTCCTTTGAGGTTACACACATAGTCTGGGGCAAAAGGTCAAGCTGAGCATATGGACACTTTAATCGTATTAAGCTTTAGATGTTAAACCTTTCTTTTGTGATTATTCTAGATGGAAGGTATGGATTAATGACCTAAACATTAGGTTGTGCAAAAAATATAATTATTCAGAACGTTAATGGTCATATTATACAATGCATAGTCTCCACCAGTTTGAGTGACATAAGGACAGATTCTCCAAAAAGCCAATATGTCAAATGATTCTTCAAAAAAAAAAAATGTATGAACGTCTCTGTTTGAACAAATATTCAACTGGACATGTCCATGGTCTCAAACACTGTGTGAAAATGAGGGGTCACAATAAAACAAATCTATTGGAAAAGTAAAGTAACATCAAGGTTATTACCAAAGATCCTTCGGTAAACGAAGCCAGGCCAAATAGTCCCAACAGAATAATATAAATGATGTGCGATGGATTTAATACATACATTTAATTGATGGAGATGATCTATGCTTGTTTTTACAGAATTTGCACATGCAGAACCTGCGTCAGCCTTAACCTCACCTTAAATTGACCAGAAAGTCTGTCAGCTTTACTTTTTTGCCATACAGATTTGATTTCAAACCAGCTGTATTTAAACTCTTTCGACTGGCTATTTTCTAGCTTTACAAGCAGCATAACACAAGCAGTTCATAATTTTCATAAAGCATAAGTGGCTGTGTGTTCATAGTAAATGACCATTAAATGATGTTTACTTTGATTAGCTGAAGAAATCTGTAAAAATTCCCTGCAGTTTCTAGGAAAAATCAAAGAATGGTCAGATGGAATATTTTTTGAGAAATTAATCAAAAAAGTGATCCCATTACAGTTTGAAAGAAGTAATAAGTCATTTGTAATGGAAGACTATTTTTGAGTTGCTACCCCAACACTACATGAAAGGATAAGGCACAGAAGCACAACAAACCTGTGTAAGATCTCCATTCTCAAATCACACTTCCTCCACCCATATTATCAAGATGATATAATCACCAAGAAACACAAGATTACATCGCACGCAAGGTAGAGCAGTAACAATAAATAGGTTTTAGAAGCTACAGTCTTACCAGGGACAGTGGTGGTCCATGCGCCGGACACAGTGGCCACAGCGGCTGCAGTGATGTGACCTTTTGGGCCTCATCATGTTGCATTTATTGCACAGCTCCCAGTGTTCACTCTCTACGGGGAAACACGAAGAGAAAAATATTACAAGAAATCCCACCCTGGACTTAAACCTGAAACCTAAACAAGAGTCTCAGCCCTTATTTATTACTCAAAGAAGCCACTCTCTCTGTGCAGTTATGTCAATCATACCAACAATCAATACTATCTTTACAATTAGGACTGACATGACTTCTTGATTAAAATTGATTCCTCAATTAGATACAAGTAATCAATCAAAAAGTAATTGGACTAAAAAAAATTAAAAAAAACAGGGCAGCCACAGTTTCCCCAGAGAAGCAAGCTACACACATACAGCAGGGGTGTCAACCAAGGGCCGAATCATAAGAGATTCAGCCAAGATTAGGCACGCAATCATTAACACTTAAACACAAATATTGGGGCCAATTGTAACTGACATTCAAGTTGCATAAGTGCATATTCTTGACTTTGCAGTTTTGCAGTGAATCCTTTGTAAAGTAACAGAGCTTTGCAGGATATTATCTGAGTGTCCCATTTTCATTTATATACACTCTTGCTTTATATGCAAGCAATTTATAACACATACAGTATGTCAGGGGTGTGAAATCCTATCCACAAAGAGCCAGCGTGACTGCAGGTTTTCATTCCAAACAAGCAGGAGCTCTCCTGGTCAGCTGTTTGAAGACTGAGGCCGAGTGGAATCAGGGAAGCTCCTGAAGTGCTTGGGAAGTGAATCCACCTCACCGTGACCCCTAACATCATAGTAACACTACAGGCTACTTAAAACTTCTGCACCAGCCTTTTTTCCCCACAGTTGCTAAAATGTTCTATGTCAAAATGTTTTGGAAATGTCCCAGTTCAGCCTAGAATTGTTATCAATTTTTCAATATTTTACATTTTAATATTTAAAAATCTATTTGATTTCTTTTTGGAAGTAACGTATTTTACTTGAGCATATTTTTAAAAATACATATGACAAAATGGTTAAATATCATTATAACAGGCAGACATATGGTCATTAAAGATTTCTCAACATCTCTCGATGTGCTGCTAAAATGACCAAAGTCGCTGTTCATTGATTTTGCTGATACATGCAGAGACCCTAATATTTTCCCTCTGCTCTCTATCTCTCACATTAAGAAATAGAGAATGATTTACACACCTATTTATGTGAATTTTTGTCTGTATAAATGTAAATGCGTGTGTGTGTGGGCTTGTTTTTCTCCATAAAGTATTTTGGAATATCTGAAAGGCTGTTTTAAAGTATGCTATTGCCCATTAATTAAAAAAAAACAAAAAAACAATTACTACAGTTGTAATTGTATTATTATGTAGTTACTAATATGATGTATAAAGATAGTTCCTCTGTCAATATAGAGTGTAACAGAGACTAACGACTGTATGGAATCCAGACCAAATTAATAGTATGCTTAATGGTAAGATCTCCTAATAGAAGCCTATGAATGGTAGCCTGATAGAAGTGACTCCCAGTCAAAGTTTATAAAGTCTGTTGTGTTCCGCCAGTTTTAAATATTTAAATGTTTATGTGAAGTAAAATCATAAAAGATTCAGCCAAGATTAGGCACACAATCATTAACACAATCATAAAACACATAATGAAAGAATTTAAAACATACATTACCATACCAAAGTCATCTCAAGTCAACCCACACTGAGTGAGAGTGAACAAGGGTAAAAATATACTTAGGTGTTCAGACATCATTATGAACAGGCAAACATGCTGGACAGCAGGTATTAGAAAGCGTTAAGTCCTCATGGATTACAAGGAGCAGTATGACCGGCTAAAACACTGATCTAATGATCTAAGAACGCTTGTTTAGTACTCAAAGAAATGCACTAAACCCACCAAGGAAGATCTGATAATATATTGGATAAATAACAGCTGCTTTGTACATGGGTTAGTTTACACAAGTTACATGAATTCTATGGGTTTTCCTGGATGAACTTCATAGGTTTTCCTCCATATGTACTTTTGCATATATGGAAAATCAAGAAAAGGAGAAAAGAATCCACAAGCAAATGTCGATGGTTACACAACTGGATCAGAACATATTCGAAACGAGGAGCCTTTGGGGGGGTTGTCCTCTAGGTGCGCAGTGGGTCGTACCTACCATTAAGTGGTTCAAGGAAGGACAACCAGTGAACCGACAACAGGGTCATGGCTCATTGATGTGCATGGAGAGTAACAGCACAGAAGGGCTACTGTAGCACAATTTGCTGAAAAAGCTGCTGACTATGATAGAAAGGTGTCAGAATATACAGTGCATCTCTGCTTGCTGTGTACTGGGACTGCGTAGCTGCAGTCCAGTCTTGACCCCTGTCAGAAGCAATGAAAGAAGGTGGCCTGGTCTGACGAATTTTCTATTACACATTATAGACAGAGATAGACAGATATTTTATTGATCTGTGGAACCTGGAAGTGGCACCAGGATGCACCATGTGGAGAAGATAAACTGGCAGAGGCAGTGTGATGCTCTTGGCAATGTTCTAATGGGAAACCTTGGGTCCTGGCATTCATGCCAATGTTACTTTGATAAATATCACCTACCAGCAGTTGCCTCTTTCAGCACGATAATGCACTGCAAATACCACACTCCACAAGTTGTTCAAGCATGGTTTGAGGAACGGGTCAAAGAGTTCAAGCTGAACTGGTCTCCAAATTCCCCAGATCTCAATCCGATCAAGCATCTGTGGGATGTGCAGGACAACCTCTGATTCATGGAGGACCCAACTGACAAACATATAGGACTTAAAGGATCTGCTGCCAACATCTTGGTACCAGGTACCACAGCACACCTACAGAGATCATGTGGAATCCATGTCTTGACAGGTCAGAGCTGTTTTGTTGGCTCAAAGGGAACCTACACAATTTGAAGCTGGTTAATTTAAATGTTATAGTTAAATGGTGTATGCAGTCAGGGTCTCCACAATGCAATATGTTCCAACACCCTTGAATCATACCACACTGGCACTGAAATGAACTATAGGTATGGCACCACTTTGTTTGCACTCATTTTCATTATATATTACTGTATTAGCTTCTTTTACGAAAAGGTTTTTCTAGAATTTTCCATCATGATCCATAGAACAGAGCAATAAAAAGGAAAGTAATCCAGTCTATGCCATGTACATTTTCAGCATTCATTTATACTTATCACGTTATTCCACTGGCACAGCTCATTTGATCCTGACCTTGTCAAGTCAGCCAACGCAAATCTTTTCAGGGTAGTTTCTAACCCCATTACAGCAAGTGGATATGTGCTAATCTTGCGCACATCCAGCTCCAAAAAAGCTGATCAGGCTTAGCTAGCGAAGTGCCAGGCAGGTAAGGTGATGAGCTCCTCTCTGATTCTACCAGAGCTTTCAGAGAACTGCCACAGCTTACAAATCCACAGTCCAAAACAGATCAGGTAACTCAGGATAGGGGTGAAAGCAGGGCAGGTGAAGACTGATGCTTAGCTAGAGGAGAGCTGAAAGTTCTCTGACCACACTTAATTTAAGTCACCTTTTAATACACAATTTCTCTTTTTTAAGGCCTCCACCAGTACTTATATACACACAGGAAAATGTTACAGCTCCAAGCCTGTTTCCAACACACTGCATAATAGTTACATGTTAAACGGTATCATCTGAGAGTTTAATTTACCCCTAAATACAGTCTTGATGCCACAACATGTTTGGGAAAGTCAGTCTTGGCTGTGTATTACTGAGCTGAATCCAGAACAGCAGTGCCCTCTGCTGGTTCATGTGCGAAACAAACCAAAAAAAGCAAACCTGGTCACAATAAGCAAATATCACGCAAATTTTAAAAGCACTGAAAAGGATAAAACAGCTTTTAAAATCTGCCCTGACTAAATGCGTGACTATGATTTGCTATGATTGACTAGTGCATTAAATGTGACATTTTTAATTTCTTTCACAGTTTGGAAATACCAGTTGCCATTTACACTACATGGAAAGTAAATCATTCAAATGGTTCATAATCATGTAGAATAAAATATTTGTGCCTGCCTTTAAACTTTACTTTGAAAGTGAAGAATGTTATTTCCCTGTCCTGTAAAATGACCACTCTGGAGATAAAAGGAGATTTTGGAGATCAATCTATGTGTATTTTATGGTGCAGTCATGTGCTAGGCTGAATATTCTGATTCAGTGGCACTTAAAAAGTAAACCAAATGGATACAGTTCTGTTAAATTTAAGTGAGTTTGTGGAGTACTTGATGAGTCAGTTTCCCATACAGGGATTATGTTTTGTCCTGGACTACACAAGATTTTGAATGGAGTTTTTCCATTGAAAGGAAAATGACGGAATTAAATCCATATCTGTGGCCCCATAATAATTAGAAAGATTTACTTTTTTTATTGATTCAGACATCAAATGTATGTAATGACATCTAAACAACTTTGTAACAAACACTAAGTAGCCAGTGTATTTATGGTAACATAGTGCTGGTGCTGAAGTAGTTATTTACGATCAGTGCAGCCGTTCTGTTGCTTCTGCATGATTTGAGATGCCCAAATACCCCTGAAAGAATTACCTGTAAGAGGGATTTTGGGGTCTTGAGCAAGACGTCCAGGATCAGCTGTGGAAGCCCTTAATAATGCAGAGACACACAAGAGTGATGCTAGATAGTAACCTAGAGAAAGAGAGAGCGAGAGACAGACCAAAACATTATAGTAAACATCACTGTCCATCACAGTAAACATCAATGCTCAAAAAGCTATCAAATGTATTTAAAAAGCATTTACTTATACATCTAGGGTCAGTTTTCCAGACAGGGATGAAGCCTAGTCTTGGACTACCCTTTCCTTTTCGAACGAAAATTTCTTTTCATAGCACTACGTAATCCAGGACTAGCCTTAATCCCTGTCCAGGAAACCCCTAGTGCATAAACTGCTGTTAATTGAGCCATTTCAGTGACAGTATCAGTTGGATATAAAAATAGCACTACATATTTTCAGAATAAAAATATAAAAACAGCATCTACACTGAGATGGTGGCAAATCAAAACAAATCAAAGATGGTGGCAAATCAAAAATGTGAAAAAAGCAAGGAATAAGAACATAATCAAAAGACAACACAAATCAGCAGAACCAGATGGGGTGGAGATTTTTCATACAATTTAACAACATATCAAGCCAATTCCCTGGAAGATTTGGGACAAATCACCTTGCCAACATAAAAGTAACTTCCACTGCTTTTACAATTATTCCTTTCATAATCAGTATAATTATACTGACAGTCAGTGCAAATAAGACCCTTTCTCTAAATCAGAGGTTAGTGTTGACATACCTCCTTTACTCAACAGCTAAGTGTTAAGCTCTTGTACTGGGTGTGAAAGATCAGAATCTGCATTGCTGTGACTTGAGCTGTACATACTTGTTCAAAATGCCGGTTAGGGTAAAGGTTTCACATAATTGCACCCTGCCTCGCTAGACAAACCAGTCTGATAAGTCTTTACTGCTAAGATAAGCTCTCACTCAGTCCCCTTAGCGCGTAATGTAGAAACTGGACAGTTAAGGTATTGTTTAAAATGCAAGTGAACACAAGACACTAACATCAGTGCAGTCAAATCCCTGATTTCACCTGCTAGTTTTGATGAGTAAAACACAGAAGCACATGGGTTCTCAGTCCAACTGTCAGTTAATCTGAGACTGATGCCAACAGGTGTTCTTCAGGCAATACATGGCATTACAAAATGAACTTGTGTTTAATCAGTGAGTGCAGAGCAAAATACGCAATTCAATAAATTACAAAAACCTTAAAATATTAATTAGTTGATTTGTCATCATTTCTACAGGTCAGGTAGTCAATGACTGCAAACATTTGATCTCCTGAGACAATGGGATTATGTAGTTGTAAATGGACAATAGTTCATAACCTTTTACAGCATATGCCATATAAAAGACTACTATAACCAAATACAGGTATTACCGCCCACATTTTAAAGCTGAAATTTTGCACTTTCAACTAAAATATTGTGTCATTTCACCACTGTTTTGAACAAAGAACCAAAACAACAAAAAAATGTCACTGTCTGAGGAGAGGTGTACTACACTGTCATTTATTAAAGGTATCTTTACAGTCTCAAGAAATATCAAGATCCAAATTTTAGGCTACATCACCCAGCCCTACTCACAGGCCACTAGTGCTCCTGGTATATGTCCTTCAGCATAGTGAGGCAGCAGCACCAGCTTAGGGATGAAGAAGGTGTTGTAGAGCCACACGAACAGCACCATGCTGAGGCAGAACCAGCCCATGGGGTCCACCACGAAGTGCAGTCGCAGCTTCATCCTTCTGCACAACACAAAGTCCACAGACAGCGCAAGAGGTTCCGGCTCCCAGCCAGGGTTTTGACTTCAGATCAATGGTGGGACACTGTAATACAGTTTAAATGGAACATATTGATTTGTGAAAGGCTGGATATGAAAAATGCATCACCTAGGAATAGAAAGGCACTTATGTGTGACCTGGTGGTAGTTGGAGGCTCTCAAACAGTAAAAACAAAAGAATAGGTAGTTACAATTGGAACAGATAGTCAGGTGGTAAAAACAGGTACAGACAGTCAGGTGGTAACAACTGGCACAGATAGGCAGGAGGTTAACAACTGGCACAGATCGTCAGGTAGTGATAATTGCAGTATCGACCCTTAATAAAGCATTTCAGACCACACAGAGCCAGGCTGAACAAGGCTGAACATCTGAAACATATCACTTTAAATGTCAGCGTTTAATTGTGTTGTGTCTTGCCTTATAGCAGCTAAGCGAATTTCCAGTAAACAGTATTTTTTGGCGCCTCTTAAATGAGTAATGGAAGAGAAAAGTAGGCTTTCTAGCCATGCTCTCTCACTGTTTCTGGCTCTACTGTCTGTACATGACATGACATAACTGAGAGACCCACTATCTATTAGGAGTAGGATACATTGAGGTTTTCCTCTCTTATAGAACTGTCATGAACTGCAGTTTGCGGGAGTCTTTTCTTAAAGGTGGTGGCTGCACTATAATGAGCTCTGCTGTCTGATAGAAAAGCTAAAAGCTCCACACTGCTAAAAGCTCCACATTGCTAACACAGCTCAGATAAACAAACCAGCGAGCATCAAAGTGTGAAGTAACAGAACACACAATCGTACCGTGAAATTAGTGCTTCAAAACCCAGGCAGCATAGTTCAGAAACACGAGGGAGTCATACTCACTGTCTGACAGGCTCTCCCTGGACACACCTGATCAAATGTATGACACTGTTTACACTATTTCCTAGGGAGTGTGATTCTACGGTGGCCGCGAAGCACAAAAGGGAGACATTAACCAATCGCATGCAGGACTTTTTGTAACGTTGAAAATCCGAAAAGTTTTCCAAACTGAGGGAAATACACTTCAATCTGACAACACTTTTTAAATACACTAGTGTTAGTACACTAGATAATAATAATAATAATAATAATAATAATAATAAACAATAACAAAAAATAATAATGACAATAACATTATTAATAATAATAACCTAAACCACGTTTAGAGCCATAATAGTGTCATCTTGATTCATATTATTATTATTATTATTATTATTATTATTATTATTATTGCTGTTGTTGTTGTTGTTGCTGTTATTGTTGTTCTTATTCACGTATACCACGTCTAGTGCAATAATAGTATCATCTTGTTAATTTGATTTGTTTTGAATAGACAGTGCAGGCAAAGCCCTTCAGATCTCTCCCAACAGTAAAAAAAATCTAACAAAAAATAAAAAATAAAAACATACAGTTAAATTTACATATTATGCTAAAAAAAATCTAACAAAAAACGAAAATAAAACATACAGTTAAATTTACATATCATGCTAAAAATCGAATCTTGAGCAAGACTTTTTACAGATTTCTCCTGTTTGCCGAAGTGATCTACAAGGACAAAAGTATTGGGGCACGCCTGTTTTTCAGGGTTTGAGCTAAGGTCCCTTACTCCAGGTGAAGGGCAATCTTAATGCATTATGGACAACGCCATGTTTCCAACTTTGTGGACAGTTTGCTATTCCAGCATGACTGTGCCCTAGTGCTCAAAGCAAGTTCCATTAAGGCATGGTTAGATTAGTTCGGTGTGGAGCAACTTGACTGGCCACACAGAGCCCTGACTTCAACCCCATCTAACACCTTTGGGATGAACTGGGACGGAGACTGCGAGCCTTCTCATCCAATATCAGTGCCTGAACTCATCAATGCTCTACAGAATGAATGCGCACAAATTCCCACAGAAACACTCCAAAATCTAGTGGAAAACCTTCCAAGGAGAGTGGAAGTTGTTATAGCAGCAAAGAAGAGGGGACTCTTGTCCAGATAGCGTATGCAGCGTGAGCACTCTTATTTTGAAGTGGGTCTAGCGTGCCTCCCTGTTGGAGCACTCGTAACAAACAGCTGACGAGACTGGTTTCTCTGCAGATTTGCACTGAAAACGGTGTTCGGGTGGTGTTGAGAGAGCTTTAATCTTTCGACGCACACACACAAACCCACTCTATCTGAAGGTACTGTGGGAGCTGCAGGAGCAGGATGGCTGCCCGCCGCTCCTCTTCTCTGGCTCTGAGCGCCGAGGTGTCTCTGTCGTTCAGGGACGAGCTCGCAGCCACCATTCACGGTGCATTCGAGGTGGCTGTGGAGATCGCGGTGCTGGAGATCTCCAAACTGGTCAGCCAGGCGCTGGGGGATGTCCGGGAACAGATGGAGGAGACCCTGAGGGAGAACAAATTCCTGAAGTCGCGGCTGCAGTCGGCCGAGCTGGAGCTGGACTCCGCGCGGAGAGGCCCAGCGGCGGCGGCGGCGGCGCCGGCGCCAGAGAGCCTACAGGGCGGCCTGGCTGAGAGTGCTTGCGGTTTAACCCCCCCGCAGAAAACCCAGCAGCAGCTACAGCTCTCCGAGGAGGCGTCCGAGGAAAACTACAAGTGTAACGAGGCGAGCTCAGAGCAAATGGACGAGTCTTTCAGAGAGATCCGAGAAGATGGACGTGTTCTCTCCCACGACTTGGGCACAGTATCGGATCAGTACCTCGACCAGGGTGAGTAAGGAATACTCTGTGTGGATTCGTGACGGTGCCCCTTTGTTTATATTCTGCTTTACAACTGTTATGGCCCATTCAAATCAAACGCACCCATTCAAAGGAAAACACATCTGGTGATGTCGTGGTTAGAAGTTGCCCCTGCGACCAGAAGGCCGTTGGTTCGAATCCCATGACTCGTAGCACCACTGAGGTACCCTTGAGAAACGTACCTTCTCCACACACCTGCTCCCCTGGTGCCCCTCGTTGGTGGCAGCCCACTGCTTCACTTTGAGAATTGGTTAAATGCAGAGGGGGCACCTTACTCTGTCTTAGTTGTATTGGAGCAGGATCGTCACCAAATTGGTGACCAGATAGTCCTGCTCGGACACGCTTCGTCCGAAACCCACCAAACTTCATGTGATTCCTCAGGCCAACTTCCCAGACACACAAACGCGGTCGGTTATGACCAGCACTCGTCTTTTCCGTGTCTTTCGCTCATCCCTTTCCCCCAATTCACTTCCGTTCATTTTAACCCAATTGAAATGAATGCAGTTTCAGAAGAAGAAACTTTTAGGCTCCATACAGTGAAAAAACTTTATGAAACTTCATGAGACCTCAGGCCACGCCCCCAAAGACACACCTGTTTAAACTCAACAGTATGGCCAGAAGTATTGGGACAGAGCTGTCATACAAAACTATGTGGACAAAAGTATTGGGACACACACTCACACGCACACACTAATGCTATGTTAATGCTATGCTAATGCTATGCTAATGTTAACGCTGACGCTGATCTTAATGCTAACGCTAATGCTGTGATCTGCATTTGAGCAAGCACACTTTGCATTTTCTCTGCGGAAATGCAGTCTAGTTATTATTCTTCCGTTCACCCGTTTTTTGTCCCCCTACTCCTCCCAGGGCTTTTGAGATAGAGACACGTTCCAACTCTGAAACGTCGGGCCCACCTTGTTCGTTCGTTATTCTCATTTTTCCGGCGAAAAATTGTGGCAAAAGTATTGGCGACCTGAAATCCTGAACTTTCAGATAGTCCTGCACGGACACGCTTCGTCCGAAACCCACCAAACTTCATGATACCTCAGGCCAACTCCCCATACACACAAACGCGGTCGGTTATGACCAGCACTCGTCTTTTCTTGTCTTTCGCTCATCCCCCCCCCAAAATTCACTTCCATTCATTTTTAACCCCATTGAAATTACTGCAGTTTCAGAGGAAGAAACTTTCAGGCTCCATACAGTGACCAAACCTTATGAAACTTCACATGAGACCTCAGGCCACGCCCCCAAAGACACACCTGTTTATACTGAACAGTATGGACAAAAGTATTGGGACAGAGCTATCATACAAATCTATGTGGACAAAAGTATTGGGACACACACTAATGTTATGTTAATGCTAATGCTGTGTTCTGCATTTGAGCAAGCACATTTAGCATTTTCTCTGCAGAAATGCAGTCTAGTCTGGTTTTTCTTTTTTGCTTTGCTTTACTTCTTGTACTGATATTTATGATGATATCCCTATGATTAATGAAATATCTTTAAGACTATAATACAACTCCTTGTTGTACTCCTGCGTTCTTATGCTGAAATCTTGTCGGTTCATTTTTTAATAAGGATTCATGATAATCTCAGTCCACTTAAAGCATTACATTTGGCATTCTTCATCTCCTGGGTTTTGAGTGTGTCACCATGCATCAGAGAGCAGGAAAGAATGTTAACCAAAAATATCACATTTCACCTCCCCCTCCCATCACCCCTCGTTCATGACTGAGCAGAAATGCTCAGCTAGCGCAGAAACTGTCCCTCTCTTACCTTTTTATTTGTTTTTGTCAGGAAAATGCATCAGTCTATATGATTAACATTGAGCTAATTCTTCACTTGAAAATGTGATAGCAACCCAGATTGCTGCCATTGTAAAGCAGTAAATTATCTTTTGTTTCTCCTGCCTTTGTAGGTTCACAACATGACTCACTTGACCCTGAGAAGCAGCAGAAAGCAGAGCACAGCCAAGATGCGCAAGATGACCAGAATCAGTCCCCTACTCAGCTCAAAGACGAGCCACTCCATGTGAAAGAGGAGAGTCTACAGCCAGAACTGGACGATGGGTCCGGAGGCGATGCTGATATGGGCTCTGGTTTTAATACTCCGTCTGATGAGGAGTTTGGTCCAGACAGACTATCGCTGGTTCAGTCTAAACTGCTGGAGGACTGGAGACCGGATCCAGAGCAGTCACAAAGCAATAAAATTGAGTCTGTGGATCCTGGACCGAGCCAGAGTCTTGGTAGGGCCTCATCACAGAGCTTTGACATCTTTAGACTGCTTTTTGTCTATAATGTTATAAAAGCACTATCTGAAGGTGTATGTGTACTATACTATAATACTATATATTATTTTAAATTACATAGCAGGGCCTTTTTCAAGGAATATTTTGAGTGTAATCAGTACTTCTGGTACACTGAACATCTGCATGCATCTTAAAAAGACAGATATAGACCAGTTATTGAAAGCTTGTATATTATAGTAAAATTGTAGGAAAATGCATCGTGACGGATAGCTGATTGATGGTCATCCCACCATGCTATTGTGTAATTTTTCCATCTCTTTGTGTGGATGTTTGCTTCTTGTTCCTTCTTAAATAGTTTATTTTTTGCAAAGCTTGAATGAAAAAAGTAGCATTTTCCCCAATGTGGCACAATGGATTTGCTGATGCTTTTTGTCTGTTTCAGAATTTTCATACACATACCTCAGCAAAACCCATTTTTGTGATTCGTATCATGTATGGTGTAGGTATTGAGTGTACTGAGATGTACACCCCCTTAATGGCACCTTTAGTGTTAATGATGTATTTACTTTTGAACAGTGATATTTTGCTTTTTCTTCTTCAGAAACTTCAGATCTCATCCCCTCATCCGTTGGTGGTCATCAAGGCTTTCCTCCTTCCTTTGATGGCCTTTTCCAGCCAGTGGACAGACCTCAACTAGCTCATCCTGTACCTCAAAACTTTGGTGCCCACATGAGGACGGACGTCCATCCCAGTCATCACCTGTGTAAAATCTGCGGCCATTCGTTCAGTCGTCCAAGTGATCTGCGTAGACACCATAGTCATCAGCACAGATCCAGGGCCTCTAACTTGGGGAACGCACCCAGTTCAGGAAAGCCTGCCAAGAAGCAATTATTTCCTCCAGGATGTAGCCCCTACCATTGCAATGAATGCGGCCGGGACTTTAATCGCATGGAGAATCTAAAGACACACTTGCGGATACACACCGGCGAGCGTCCATACTCTTGTGGTGTGTGTGGGGTACAGTTCCGGCACTCGGGGGCACTAACGCGCCACTTCCGTATCCACACAGGAGAAAAGCCTTATGTTTGTGGGCAGTGCGGCAAGCGTTTTCGGAACTGCGGCGGCCTGCGCTTCCACCAAAAGTCTCACAATAGAGAGCGACACATCTTTGTTAATTGAGCTTCAAGGAAGAAGTAGTGCAGTCTCGTTTGACGTTTTTGGAGTTAGTGTAACATCATGTCAGTTAAAGGGCCCTTATCATGGAAAAAACATGTTTTTTGTTGTTGTTTTTTTTTACATTTTTTTAATTTGATGTATCATGTAAACATTGTTAGAGTTTCAAAGTATACCTTTCACTCCCTTGTATATACAGTCCAGATATGGAACTGCAAGCTACAAAAAGTGCTTTACTTTATAATAGTTATAGTTGCTGTGTCACTACCATTGACACATTTGCATATGCCTGCCCATGCACATTGAAGCAGTAAGAAGAGTTGTTACTGCAGACAGTCTGTAACAGAGTTACTGGAGCAGAAGATGTGCTGATTGAACATCATGCAATTACCAGTTATCTGGATGCTGAAAAAGTACCTGAAATCCCTTGGGATTTTAGTCTGAACAGTTTGTTCCATGCATTTCAACCTGATCTACTTCTTGAATGGGGTGCAGTGCAGGGACAGAGGTCATTTACGGTGCTTACAAAAGTACTCAGTCGCCTTGAAAGTCATGAGAATTTTCTGGATTAATAAGCATATGTACACAAACAACATTTTCTCAAACAGTTAAACAGTTACGTTTGCGCTAGTCTATTTTCAGCATTTCTTTGTCTACCAACATTTGAAAGATAAAACAGTGAAATTTACAGATCAAATGAAATTAATCACAAACAGCACAAAGGAGACACTTATTTGACCATAATCAAACATAATCCGTGAGTCCTTAAGTACGGTCTCTTGCACCCTTTATAAAGGACATTTTCTTTGTTGTAAAAATAACTGCAAAAATGAAGAAAAAGGAGAATTCTGTTGATGTGAGAAATTGATGTTGAGAGTTTGAATGTCCAGTTAATGACCATTGGCTCAGATCTTCAGAAAGTTGCAGGTTCATCACTGTACCCAGACCTTTACTATACAGGCCATCCCTCAAAACTAAGCATCAGAGAAAGATATTGTCTGGTAAGAGGGGCTGCTAAAAATGTCACTCTCAGAAGTTTGTAATGCTCTTTGGCTGAAACTGGAGTGAAGGTCCATGATATCAAGAGCTGTCCATAACACAGGCCTCTATGAATAGTGAGAAACAAGTTATTCCTTAAGAAGGTAAACATAAAAGCATGAAAAAGATCAACTTACAATGTTGGGAAGTTTTGTTGTCACATGACACCAAAATAGAACTTATTTCAGATTTCAAAGAGGTTTGTTTGGTGTAAAACTAACACTGCCCATGCCTCAAAAAACACCATACCTACAGTGAAATATGGTGGTGGCCGTATCATGCAACGTGGCTGTTTTATATCTGCAGGGGCTGGAAACTTGGTCAGAGTTGAAAGAAAAATGATGGACACAAGCATTACACAACATTTCAGAAGACCTTGTTCCGGTGGGGAGAACATTCTTCTTTCAGCATGACCGTGCCTCTAAGTATAAGGCCAAAACAACACTGGAATGGCTCAAAAACAGAAATGTGAATGTTTTAGAATTGCCAAGTCGAAGCCTCGATCTGAACCCTGGCACTATTTGAAATATCACTCATGAAAAATATGCAAAATTGGTACATATTTACCTAAAGGATTTACAGCAGTTACTGCAATAAAAGTATTGATGTGTAGGGGTTGAATACTTATGCAAACCCTGTATTTGAGTTTATTTATATTTACATAGTTTTGACTATGGCAATGTATTGTTGCAGCATAAGAGTTCACACTAGTAATACTGATGACTTTCACAGGGGTTAAATACTTTTACTAGCCCCTGTACTTTCCTCATTCTTACCAAACCAAGTACCAAGTAACCAAAACAAGCTCTTTAATTGTGAAGGATATAAGAGTCCCCTTAGAATTAAGACATCATTTTGAAATGTTTGAAATCAGCCGTAACTGTTGTTTGTGCAAAAAACAAAACAAAACTTGTATGTGGACTTTGGGGTGATGCAAGAAAAAGTAAAATATGGGCCCTGTAAACATGCATTAAAACAAATATGATAAAACTTTCACAAATTCTGTATAATTGTATACAGAATTCTTTATAATTGTTAGAACTGAACTTTAAGTATTTCGTAGTTCATAGTATGCACTACAATTTTGGTGGATCAGACACTGTTGCCATACACAACAAAAAGTGTAAATGCGGTGTGTGATGATTAATATAATGTCTGCTAAAAGTGACAGTAAGTCTTCATTGAAGACTTTTCTTAATTTAAACAATGTTTCTCATTCCCCCCCAGACAGTTCCTGTGAAAGGTTTTTTAGTAGATTGAGAGTGAAAGAAAGAGTGAAAGAAATTACAGTCCTGTAGATTAGTTGGTTGTCAAAGTGACATTTACTTTTCAAATATGGTACCGTCTCTTTTGGTCATGGATGTATTGATGAGTGCTACTTAGGACCCTGCTTTAAGTGCATTCATAATAAATTCAGTTAATAGTGAGAACTTGAAGTGTAGACTGTTTTAAGCTAGATTTTGGATTAACAGTTAGATACCTTGATTAGAACTTTTAAATGCTTGTATTGCATTTACTTTTTGGAATGGGTGAAATCAACTGAAGGGTGTTTGTCATCTTACCTATGTAGGTTTCCTTGTGATACACCTAACATGCCACACACATCTAGGGAGGCCCTACCTAGATTGCCCTCCAACTGCAAGACAAAGCATTTTTTTGTTTTATTGATTGAAAATTATTAAAATTGATTAAACTTGTGTGATGAATTTCAATAATACAGCTTGCGGACATGGTGCCTCATACACACATCCAGCAGTTACTCAACAGAACAGAAGTGCTGCTCCAGCTTTAAAAAAAAAAAAGATCTTTTTCCACATCTTTAGAGTATGGTCCATTTCCATGGTCAGTAATTTGAACCCTATCTCAGTTTACTTCTGTTCTTTGAAGAGTGTTTCCATTATTTCACAGATACAGGATAAAGTGTCTGAACTGTTTGGAGTAATTCGCCATATGTTACAGACACCGCGATCAGTGTTTCCTCTAGGTTTATTTTTCAGGTCAAGTGGTAGAATCTTCTAGGGTAATCATGTATGGCATCATCAAACATGGGCGGTGCTGGGGTAGTATCACAGTTACTTTTTAAAATTACAGTGGAAATCAAGTTTTACATTACACATCTATTTTTACTAAGTTTAATAAGTTATTGTTTTGCATTAACTTGAATAATGCTATGGGAAAGTAATTATTTTTTTTCCTCCAAGCATCCAGAAAGGGGAGCTCTTGCTGGTTTTCTAATAATTAATAGTACGACAGAGACATGCAAACTTCACGTCTTGCATTAGCCCCGGTTCAGAGGTACACCACCGTATTCTACTCAAACTACTCCAAAGGATATTTCTTTAAGGAGCTAGAATTTCTGGAATTAAAGCCTACTGTGACAAAATGCTAAATGCTGCTTCTCCAGCAAAACCAAGATCGCTTGTGCAACCCACGGCTATGACACACAGTCATGTCAAGTATCTCTATTTAGTCTCCAACTTAGAATAGATTGATCATTTTATTTTTGGCTAAACATGAATGCCGGGAAGCAAATGTTAGCCTCCCAGTTATTTCCTAATTTTTCTTATCTAGGCTGGGCCTATTTAATGGTAGGGGAAACACTGAAATTAGGTTGAAAAGCAGCGGAGTAGTCCTTGAAATACTTGCATTCTAGACTTAAGCGTGTGCAATGTTAGTACGAAACTGGCATTGAATTGCTGTTGACTGAATTTGTGTAGTGCACACCCTTACAAATACGTAAAAATAGACACAAACACTAACCTGCCGACATTAACTTCACCTTCTGTTCTTTTTATATAAGAGCAGCTTGCTCTGCTCTCGATCACACTATGTTCCTGCAGTCTCTGTCCCTTCGTGCTCTTTGTACCATTAAAGCAAGTCAAATGAACGGCTGAATCTTCCTGCTGGGGTCCAAACACTAGGGACAGCAGGGTAGTGAGCTTAAGGCTCTAAGAGCAAACTACACCCACTGAAAAACACATCTGTGTGGGCTTAAAATGTTATTCACACAGCACTAGACTCGATCCTAGGGTTTCTTCTATGCCACAATTTCAGCAGGAATTAATGAGGGCCATACTGCTGGACTAATGAATTCATTGCATTATGAGCCACCATATAACACTTGAGACTATAGTGATTATTTGTTAACACTTTAGTTGAACCCTGCAACATGTCCATTTGTCATACATGAGTATAACACCGATGTCACAGCAGTTATGTCGTATATTAATTTAAAGTCATAACTTAAAATATAGCATTTGACAAGTACCAGTAACAGTAACATGGCTGTTATCTTAATGGACAAAATCTAATGACATGTATGTGACATGGTTATATCAATGTTAGGTAGCTTGGTTTAGAGACAGTAAGAATAATTTATTCTGAAGTATGGCTGTGTATTGACATTAAATATTTGCACCAAATTGCTTTAATGCTACCAAGCATCAAATAAATCAGTCATTCCATTCCTAGTTTCAGCTTTGATGCGGTTGGTCTTATTGATGTCATTTGGTTGATAAGCTTTCTTCTACACTGGTGAATGGCTGTTTAAATTACAGACAAACATTTGGTCTTACTGAATTCTACACAGTGAGTCGTATACATTTTTTTTACAAAACTGTTGCAAAATTGGATGTTGTATGCATATGCAGAATTTTTCCATATTCATCTCAAAGTAATACATGAATTTGAACTCTCTTGATTGGAATTAAGTTTTGTATCAACAAAAATATTGTTCAGGAATTGGTTTTGAGGTTAAGGTATTAACTTTTTAAGGTATGATGTTTGTACACACAAATGTGATCATTTTGTTACAGTATTCATCCCTCTTTCATCATAAATATCTCCTCCCAGTGCCCAATAGATTGACATGAATCCATCACCCCACCAGGCCGTATATATATGCCCCTGGCCTCTCCCCCTCTCCCATATTACATCTCATCTGTTTCACTTCATCCCTCTATCTTCCTGAGGCAGGATGGACTGGACCTCCTTCGGTAAAGTCTTTTCTCCCTACTTACTCTTGCTTGCTGTTATATTCATTAAAACATTAATCAATAATTATCACAACATTTTGTTCGAAAGAAAATATGTGCCTGCATGAAAAACAAATATTTTAATATTCACCAAGTACTGAACAATAACATATAGTAGCTGTATTCTATATTCACATATAACTGCTGTAGAGGCTGCAAAATAAACACGTATCCTCTGCAGTTTAACATATTGGGAAAAAAATGTAGTGCACTTTTCACTCTATATATATTGGACAGTGCACTAATGTAGAAAAAATGTATGTCCTCTGCAGAATATATTAATATTCTAACTGAAGTTTGTGTAAAAAGACATGCCATTTTGGAGCATTTGTATTTTTAGATAAATAAGAAAAAACTATTAAAAATGGAGATATAAGTAAGCATACTAAATAAAACTATAATGAATGAATACAAAAACATTATGCAGTAAATAGTGATTTTGCCCTCTATTAAGTTCTCTGTTACTTATATTTATAATCAGAAACTACATTAATTACATTAAGTCAGGTGAGCTGCTGATGGAATTTCATATTTTTTATAAATATTTTTTTTTGTTTCTTTGCTTGCTTCTGTCTAGACTCAGACAGTCTGGAGGTGCTCCCTCTCACCCCCACCAGCAAAGAGCTGCTTGGGCAGGTGCTCCATGCCACATTTGCTGGCTTCACACTGGAGAGAAACAGACTTCACTTCCCTTATGGTGCCATGACTCTTTCAACATAAATTGATTTGATGAAATATTCATTTATACGAGTCTTTTTCTTTTCTTAGTTTTTACAAATCGTGAGGTAAACATTGTGCCGCCTCTGTTTGGGACAGACCCCAGGCTGTGGTCGGAGTGGGAGGTGAGCTACTGGTTGGACTGGTGCCAGACTGAGTTTGGGTTGAAAAGTCTGAATCCAGAATTGAGGAACATGCCTGGAAGCAAACTCTGCGCTCTGGACAGAGAGACGTTTCTGGAGCTGATCACCGACTGCACTGCCGGAGAAATTCTATGGGAACATTTAGAGACGATCCGTAAAGGTAAAGACAAGCTCCAGGCCATTCCTGGATAGTTATTACTGTAGTGTGAGTAAGTGTTGGTACAGGTAATCTACAACATCACGCCTAACAAGCTTTTTATGAAAGCCATGTTGTTATTGCTGAAAGTCAAAAAGGCAGAATGATTTCTTCTATTTAGGTTTAAAGATCCTTTTTTTATATAATTTTAAGAGAACAACTGGTTTTTACATGGACCAACAGAAATTGCTCAAAACTGCTCTAAATAAAATAAATGTACATTCAAGTTAAGGATGTTTTCCCATTTTATAGATATGAGGTTTTGTGCCAACAGAGACTAGATGTATGATTCCTTACCTTACGTTTGAGCCTCCCTGGTAAAATTGCATTTTGTCAGTTTTCGAAGTGAAAATAAGTACTCATCCTCTACAGAGAACACAATGCACATTTTAATGCACCTTTACTGTGTATGTTCTGAAGTTAACATGTCGGGAAAACAGAACATAAATCGTGGCCTGTGCAGAGGTTACGGCACATTTAATGTTTTTTTTTTAATTTATGTTACAATCAGCAAATAACTAGGAACTAAGTATTAAGAAAAAAAAAACATATTTTTTGCATTCTCCGTTGAGCAGGTATAAACCTTTTGACTTAAGAAATCACTAGACATATATTTTGCCCAGGGGTGTTACATAAGACTTTTTGTGACCCAGCATGATGTCCCTGGCCAAAAAAATGAGTCATACCTTCTCTAAAACCTGGTAACATTAATCACAGCATCATTTCTGTCAGGAGAAATTTCAATCAGTCTCTAGTGAGAGTTCCTGTCTATTTTATTTTCACTAGCTTCAGACACAAAACTGACACTCTCACATTCCAGGATGACAACTGTAGTGAGTCTGTGTGTCTGTTTGTGTGTGTGTGGCTGGTTAAATAGATAAGATATAACACTGGGACACTCTGACTGACCAGTAAACTCACCAGAGCTCAGTCCCTGTTCAGCAGTGGAAGAGCTGAAACGGACACACGTGAGCTGTCGCCGAACTGAGACCAGTTCATTGAAGAGTGGTCTAAAATGGACAGGAGCTCTCAGACTGGTGTAATTACTGACAGGAATAATGCTGTTACTGAGAAAAGGGGAAATGTAACAAAATATGAGAAAAGATAGGATGCATGACTTTATAAATGACATTGTATATAAATGAAGGGGTGTGTGTGCGTGTGTGTGTGTGTGTGTGTGTGTGTGTGTGTGTGTGTGTTTTAGAGTGTGAATATGATCACCCTGCCCCTCTGGTCCTCTGTCCCTCATCTGCTCTTTGCCACTCACAGCCGAGTATGGGTAAATCCTCAGTGCAAATATTTCTCACCACATGTTGCCACATGTTACATTTGATCAGAACTCACGCATCATCCTCACAGGCCCCAGTAAATGTGTTTTCTTGTTTTGTAAACAACCTTTTTAGACAGTTATGCTGAAAACATTTTACATACAGAGAAGTTGAGCCATTATCCTGCCAGCCACCAAACTGTGGAGAAGGTGCAGCTCCTTTCACTGGAACCTGCTGGCCCAATGCTCCAGAACTGTTCTCAGGCAAAACAGGAGGGACCTTTCAGACGCACAGAGCCCTCAGCATCAGTGTGGCAGTTCAGAAGTGTGGGCAAAAATGGTACTTTCTTGATTTTACTTTTATAGTGTCACGATATGAAACATTACTGCACGTCATCATCTTGCATTAAATGCTACTAATAGGTGCATCAGCCTTAAATCACCAGACTTTCCAAAAAATGTCCTCTGTGGTGTTTACCCACCATAGAAGTTTTGTGTTTTTTGGCCATTTTATGACTTGCTGTAAGTCCATAAAAGCATCCTTAAAAAAATCAATGCATCAATAATCGACAAGGCTAACTTTTTTATACTCGGCACCATGACATAATTGTCTGTAAAATATTATTCAATTCTGAGATTTCACACAAATCCCTTCTAATAACATCCAGTGTTTCCTGCTTTATCTGTGTCTTTATTATGTCAGATTGTGCTACTGTAGAGGAATTAGCCTATGATGAACCGGGAGTGATCCCGCCCTCATGGATCGGCCCAAAACATGGGGTGGAGTTTCAGCAAGGAGAAGGAATCCAACAGGAGGAGGAGTCCCTGTGTGAAGAGCTCTTCCTTCCTTCAGCTCATCCTCATTTAACTTTTAAAGAGTTTGCCAGCGAGAAAGCAGACATGAGCAGTGCGGTGGTGCCAGCAGCAGTTTTAGCTGGATACACGGGTACAAAATCTGTTAGAAGAAAACGTTACAGTTTTTTCTCTTTTTCCATCTTTAGTCACATTCATCCACTATTTACTTTTTATAATTTAATTTGCTTGTAAATTGTACTTTTAAAAAGGTGCAATAAGTGAGGGGTCATTGATCAGTTAGAACATGGGAACCCTCTTATGAACATTATGAAAAATGAAATACGTTTATTTGAAATGAAAATAAATTTAAATGATTGGCACAAATGACATTATTAAATGTAACTTATACTTTGTTTATAAATTGAATTAGGATGCTTTTGATTATTGTACTTTGGCGGCATTCTTGCTAAAAGTGCTATTAAAATTACAGATACGATGAACGAGCAGCAACAAAAAATATTTGAAATCAGTTTATATTTCCATATAGATCGCAATGGTTCACTTTTCTCACATGATCCAAACTCCTTAAGATACATTTGTCTTAATGAATTAATGGGTTTTCCAATTTGAGAAGCTAAATTGCTTCATTTCTATTTATTATGCTTGACAGTCAAAAAATAGTACAAAAAGAGGCACAGTGTAGAAAATACTATATGCTACAATACAACACACTTTAGTAAAGACCAGTGAGCGTAATGACTGGTGCACACTGCAAGTGAACTGGATACTTCATTGTGCTGTCCATGTGCTTTCTTGTCCAATAGGTAGTGGACCCATTCAGCTCTGGCAGTTTCTGCTGGAGCTCCTCACAGATCGCAACTGTCAGTCAGTGATCAGCTGGACTGGAGATGGATGGGAATTCAAACTGACAGACCCAGATGAGGTGACGCTTTCAAGCTAGAAAATGAGTTATCTATGTAGCATATTGGTGGTGTCCAAAGAAAACCATGTATTTCCATTTTTTCAGATTTGAAAGGTCTGTTAAATATACTATATGGACAAAAGTATTTGGGATGCCTGACTATTACACCAGCAGGGACTTTGATGACATTGCATTCAAATACATAAACCTTAACATGGAGTTGGTCCCCCCTTTGCAGCTATAACAGCTTCTTCACAAGATTTTGGAGTTTGTGTCCATTCCTTCTGAGCATGGATGAGTTCAGGCACTGATGTTGTCCTTCACTGGAGGTAAGGGGTCTAGCCCAAACCCGGAAAAACAGGTGTGTCCCAATACTTTTGTCCATATAGTGTATAACATATCACAGATTGGTATTATTGGTAGAATTACTAGATCTACATTAGAGGGCCCATAGCATGGAGAAAGTGTACATACCATTCATTCCCAAGTCCCTAGTATGTTTTCAGTTTTTTAAAACTGTGATTTATAAGTGAAGGAGTAAGTCAATTAGAATAAGATTTTTTTATCATACATATTTTTATTCCAACTAAACAGGAGCTCATGTGATCTATCTGCAGACTGATACCAACTGAATAAAAAAGTGTAATCAAGTTTCTGTTTGCCCACTTGTAGCCACATCAGTTCCTTTGGGTAAGACTGGACAACGGTCCTGTGTAGAGGAAGCCTTTTGGGTGCTAAAGAGAAGTCAAAAACAGATCTGTAGGAATTAATTTTGACTGTTTTTGCTACATAAGCTCAAATGGTGGTCCTGTTAAATAATTACCCGCTTAGCAAGTTGAAGCGATTTGAAATGAGGCGTGTTGTCTTGATCTGCTCTTTGTTGTGACGCAGGTCGCTCAGCTTTGGGGCCGGAGGAAGAACAAGCCCAAGATGAATTATGAAAAGCTGAGTCGAGGACTACGCTACTATTATGATAAGAACATCATCCACAAAACGGCCGGCAAGCGCTATGTGTACCGCTTTGTCTGCAACTTACAGGGTCTGCTGGGATACGAGCCGGAGGAGCTTCACGCCATGCTGGACATCCCCAATAATGTTAATGAGAGTCCTAAGTGAGGAGGTCAGGACCTGGACAGAATCTGTCTTTAAATGAACTTGATGTAATGTGATGAAAAAAACGGTGCTTTCGCATACAGAAACTGCTTTGTTATAGTTATAATGTAGACATGATAGCAGTAAATGTTAATGCAGGTGTCTGCATTATCAACTTTTCAAGTCATCAGACTGTCTGCATGATGACTAAATATGTGGTGTTTCAGAAATACCAGCCAGGAAACTTGAACAGCTGTAGTGACAATGCACGTTTAGGACTCTCGTTTAAGAACGAACTCAATTTCAGATTCTTCTGTTCTTAATCTTTAAAACAGTTGTATTTCCAGTGTTCCAGTATATATTTATTTGCATAAACAAAGTCGTGTTCAAAATGAGAAATGGATGAAAGTATTCAGACACTTTGTTTAAATAAACATACAGTATATGTAAAGGCTACAAATAAAAGCAAATCAAAATCTACATATTAATGTTATAGAAGATCTAACTTGGCTTTATTGAAAGGAAGAAATCTGAATGTTCTTGTGAAAAATGTCATTATGAAAGTCATTGTCATTGGTGGCGAAGATGTCATGAAAGAAGTAGCAGCCATGGTGAATGTGAAGAATCGTCCTAAAGTTCACAGGAGAAACATTATTATTAAACTACAGAATCCAACCTCTGTGTCAGTAAAATTTAAGGTAGGTCTGATCAAGTGCAGTGTGAAAACAGTGTACTCTGGTTGGACAACACAAAAATAAAACTCTCTGGCAATAATTCGTCTCATCATTTTCGATGAAAAAGGGTTGACCATATGATCCCATACCCACAGTGAAGTATGGAGGTGGGAGCATCATGATTC
>JBBPCX010000011.1:15869419-15903936 GCA_037974365.1 Hydrocynus forskahlii
ATTTATTTTTAAACTGACAAAGAATTTATAAGAAGTAATTAAAATGACATTCATTAGATATTTTAGTAAATTATGTAAAATAGCGACTGACAGAATACTCGTACAGTTACAACCCTCAGCTTGCATACATGATCCCTCTGTGGTAAAACCTCTGTGGTCAAATCACTGCTCCAAAGGTAAACAAAGAAAGTAAATCTAAATGTTGGTCTTTTCAGGCAATTTCAGAACCATTTGATAAAAATTACTAAAAAGTAACTTTCTGAATATAAATACTATCAATTAAATATTTCATCCATGTTTTTGCCGAGGACATAGTCCAATAGTAGTTAATGATCAGAAACGAAATACTGATAAGAACAATGGGGTAGCACTTGTACTACTGAACTTAAGTGCAGCTTTTGAAACTTTAGATCATAATCTGCTCTTAAATAGACTTAGATTGTGCATTGATCTCTTTGAAGTTGTCTTCAAATGGATTTATCTCTACTTTGTCTGGAAGACAATATATTACCTTGATGGTCAAGTCTCATACATAAAACATTTGTGAGAATCTTTTTGGATTCTTTGAAATAATCTGCATTTCTGCAGAAATGTCTTCTGCATGGATTGTGATGTGAATTTTAGCAAACAACCACATTTCTCCTGTCATATATGTATTGAACAAATAGTTTGTATGGGGGTAGTTACTGACTGAAACAAGTAAATTATCTTTAAGGTTAATGAAAACAGTAAATGTAGTCAGGAATTTCAGGTTGAGTGCTGTTTTGACAACAGGACTCTGTTCAAGTGCAGTGTTACCTAAATAAGAGATTGTAGAGATCCTTTGAAGTGATCTGAAGGTCATCTTTGTGGAAACATCAAGCAGATATTTAACAAATGGAGTAGGTATCCTTCAGAGAACAGTGTGAGGACTTGCCATACCATCTATCAGGTCTCTAACACCTGATAACATATGATCATAAAAGTTTTCAGGAAAAAAGCTCCTGTACTGAAGAACATCACTACTCACCCTAACAGATTTGCTAAAGCCCACCTGGATGTTCAGCACTACTGAACTTACTGGTTAACCAAAACCTATGAAAAACAACCCTGAAGCTGGTGGAAGGAGTTTATCGACATAGGTCTGCTTTGCTGGCTCTCATCTGGATAACTTGTACTGAAGGGTTAATGAACTTAAATTAGGAAATTATACTGTAGAATTTCAGGGTGTAGGTGAAAAATGTTCGTGTTACATATTAATGAAGCCAAACCAAACTGTGCCACTCAAACTGAAAGAATTATAAACACATTAAATCTTAACCCACTGTCTCTGAGCAAGCTGAGAATTTTACACTTGCCATATATAGGAGTGGTGGTTGTAACATACTGTTATTTCATAATATTTTTCCTGCATGATGATGGGATCAAAAATCATAAAATGTGTCGGAGACAAAGTCTGTGACAAAGTCTTTACATTTTGCTGGAAAATTAGGGGAAAATAAGAATTTAAGGTTGACTTTAAGAATGTTTAATCAGAGACTAGAGTTCAGTCTCACTGAAATGCTGGAGAAAGATCTAAAGGTAGGGTTTTAAAGTCAGATGCTCTAAAAATGTATATTAAATAGTTCAAGCTTGTGCAGATGGGCCTGAAGTGAGGACTCTTGGTGGTATCCAGGACATTAAATCTCATTTGATAAATATATCTTAAATCACACCATAAGACTGCCGTCATTCATCTTAGGAACACTGCCAGAATTAGGCCCTGTTTTATCCTGCAAGATGATAAGAAGTTGACATACGCTTTTTTGTTCTCTTGCCAGATGTCTGACATGTATTCTGAACAAATCCCACATTGCACTTCTTGTCAGTTTTTATTTGGTAAATGAATTTTGAAATACAATAAATGTAAAATGGTTTATATTTTCATTGCACTTAGAGGCCTGGTATTTTTGTGTACATGGCTTTTAAAATCCCCTGGCTTCATGGATAGTATATCTACACTGATAGGGTATATTGTAATATGTTTGTAAGTAATATATTTTTACGTGCTTTCCTTTTTATTTATTGCAGCTTGTGCATGCGACCCAGTTGGTGCTGAAAACTGTGACCCCAGTAATGGCTGTACCTGTAAGCCGGGTGTGGCCGTCCCACTTTGTGACCAGTGCTCATCAGGATACTGGGGTTTTGGTGCATATGGCTGCAAACCCTGCCACTGTGCAGGCGACTGTGATCCCTACACTGGAGACTGCATGGCAGGGTTAGTGGATTTGTGTGTTTTTGTGGATTTATGACCATAAAGCTATAAAAATACTTTCTTATGAGCAACTGAAATCACCTCCTAATACTATGTTGGTGGGACATTCTGGATTGACTCAGTGATGCAAATTTAATATGTTTAAAATTTGTGTGCGCAGGCCAAATGTCCATCAGAATAACACCTTATTTCGAGCGGAAGAACTATTCTCGGTCTTAACCTTTCCAGGTATGGAGCACTAACTACCATCAGCTCGGTCTTATTTCTCTGCAGTTTGCTTTGTTTGGATAGGGTATGTGCCACTTAAATGTCATGCCTGTTTTTATATCGTCCTGACAACGGATATAAACTGACAGCCAATATGATAATTTATCTCACTCACTCACTCACTCACCCTCTCACTCTCTCACTCTCTCTCTCTCTCTCTGCAGAGAAATGTGTGTGTAAACAGCAATCCCTAAGAAACCGCAAACTCTTCTGCACTATGAAGTATTCGTATGGTTAGTACTGGCATTTTCAGGCAGACACACTCCAGCACTTATCATTTTTATTCCATGCTTGGTGCATTTAAACGGTCTGATTAGGATGGCCCTGTTCAGGCAAGCATGAGGATATTTGTGTTCTAGTGAACATCCACAACATAAGCAGGTCTTGGACATACACTGTGAGAAACAGAGAATTATGAAATTGCACAGAAAGATTGGGGCAATGTGGTGGCAGTCTGCAGAAGCACCGTTTTAAACTTTAAAAAATAATAGTTTGGAAAAAAAAGGGAGTTTTCTCGTTTATTTTTGCATTGGATCTAGAAGGCTAATATTTCTAACAAATAATAAAAGCTCATCCCTCACCAGTCAACATCATGCAAACTTCATGCACATATCTCAAACAGTGTAAAATAAATAAATCTCAAATAGACTTGCTAATGTGGTTTCTGGAACTTTATGACAACTTTATCTATTGTCTAAATGTGGGTAAAACTATGTGGCTTAAGTAAAACAGTTGTCAGAATCATTTATAAGCCAAGTGTGTGAGCGAACACATACAAGGAATTTGTTGGTTTAGAATGTGGTCAATTGTGTACACTTAAATTTGATTAAAGCTGTGATTATTATATAAGTGTCTGATACTTGCGTGTGTTTGCAGCTCTGAAGGTGAGAGTGTTAGCTGCACATGATAAGGGGTCTCATGCAGAAGTGGATGTGAAGGTTCTGAAGGTGTTGTGGAGCCTCTCCACCCACAGACTCACACAAGGAACTCTGACTCTGTATCCAGAGTCCTGGATCTCAAGTGGCTGTACCTGCCCTGTACTTTACCCAGGTTAGTATGTAAACACATTATGAGGTATCAAGATAAAATACAGCACTTAGGCCAAAAAATCTCGGCAGTAAGTGTTAAATATGTTAGCAATCAATGAAAACTTTTGTTGCAGACTAAGAGTGCAGATGTAAGAAATCACATTTAAAAAATTGTATTTTAAAAAGACATACACAGAGACATATAAATTGTGCTAAGTAATATTTTGTAGTACAGCATTATATCTCTCAGCTTCTTTAGTTCAACGGAATTCCTGTTTTTATGTTTTAAGACATCAATCATATGTCCTCTCACAATACCCAGTGGCAATTTTGCAAATATATGCACCGGAAATCATAAAACCAGTGGAAAGCCACCAAACAACTGACTAAGAAAACTAGCATAAAGAAAACAGGAACTGGAACTGACAAAAGGTGTTTAACTGAGGTAAAGCTTCTAGCTAGGTAATTGCCTTTCTAAATGTAGCTTATACCTAGTTGTTTTCCTGATCTGATGACTTATGAGTCATTTCCGTTGTTTGAGTGATCTATTCACTCCATTGTAATTATAATTTAAAAACAGTTAAAAGTATGAGGCTGGAATAAAATAGTTTGCTTCCTAGCAGTACCGCTAGTCATCTGTCTTCCTTCTCTATTCACCAGCTAATGAAAAAAAAAAAAATCCATAGTTGTTGTAGTTCTACGTAGATGTGGTGATACATTCCCTTACAAATGTAAAATCACAGTTTACTGCAGGTTTATTTGTATTAAGAGATCAGTGTTTTGCTTAGCAAGTAAATACTTATTGTCCAGATAAATAACTTTACGTGTAATCATTTTTTGGGTGGCATAAGATGTTTGCATAGTACTGTAATTAGGTCTGTTGTATTTGTCCATCTCTTGCTGTAGGGAAGGAGTATCTTGTTGCAGGGCACGAGGATGAGAGAAAAGGCCATTTTCTGGTCAACACGAAGAGTTTAGTGAAGCCATGGAGAGCCAGCCTCAGCCGTAAAGTGTTTCAGCTTCATACTAAGTGCACCTGACAAAAGACGGAGAAAGAGAGAGAAATCCCTGACACAGTGGTCACCAGCCCTTGTGTTGGAGATCTACCTTCCTGCAGAGTCCAGTTCTAACCACAATCTGTCACTCCTGGTCCAGCTATGTCTTCAGAAGGCTGGATGAGGTGCAGAAGTGTCTGGCAAGTCAAGGAGGGCAGCATGTTGAATGAACTGACTGAATTGAACTCTGTCAGATAGTAGATCTCCAGGAGGAAACTCTAAAACATGCTACTCTAAAGGAGAGTTTCTAAAACCTTAATGTCACAGCCCACAGCACTGCAGGATTTCTAGTTTTCGTTGACTCAACACAGCTGAAAACTGGCGTTAGGAGACTCTTAAGCATAGGTCTTCAATTGCTGCCAGTGAATCCAGTTTCCGGTAGTCACTAGTGTTTGTGGTTGGTCAGTTCAATTACCTATCAGAGATTACAAACTCTGGGCCTGAAAACTGGATTCAAGGTCTGAAACTAAATGGTCAGCCATCAGCTGACACCTGATGATGTGAATTTACCGTGTACATAATGTGTATCTGTGAATAAGAAACAAAGAGAAAGGTAAAGTATTAGTATGTTGTACAGAATGTATATCCGCTGTATGTACATATAATGGATATGATATTTTCTATCCTTTTATAGACTCCTGTATATAATATTCAGTTTGTACATATGAAAAAATGGTAAAATATATATTTTAATAAAATAAAAAATAAGACTAATCATATAGAATGCAATAAGAAAGCCTGGCACTTTTTTTTTTTTTTTTAAGTATAACGGCTTTTTGATCTTACTTTATATATTTTAAATTGTTAAAAATGCTGAAACTGTTTTTCATTGAATAAATTGATCCTGAATGGAAGTGTGTGTTTGTTTTACACAAAGGATCAGCTCTGATCAGCCTTTCTTTTTTACTATGGTGATGAACAGTTTGACAGGTGAGTCCCCCGTGGACTATGATGTTTGCAGATGACATTGTGTTCTGTAGTGAGAGTCGAGAGCAGGTTGAGGAGACCCAGGAGAGAAGGAGATGTACACTGGAACAGAAAGGAATGACGGTCAGTGGGACTAAAAGAGAATCCCTTTGCGTGGATGAGAGGGAGGACAGTGGAATGGTGAGGATGCAGGGAGTACAGCTGGCAAAGGTGGAAGAGTTCAAATACTTGCAGTCAACAGTCCAGAGTAAAATGTGAAAGGTGAAGAGAGCAGGCAGGGTGGAATGGGTGGAGAAGAGCGGCAGGACTGATTTGTGACAGGAAGGTAACGCAAGGCTGAAAGGGAGGGTGCACAAGATGGTAGTGAGACCAGCTGTGCTATGTGGTTTGATGGTTTGGAGACAGTGGCAGTGAGGAAAAGACAGGAAGCAGAGCAGTTGGTGTGAGAGAGGAAGATGCAGAGGAGAGAAGGAAATGGAGACGGTTGTTCTACTGTGGAGACCCCTGATAGGGAGCAGCCGAAAGTACAAGAAGAAGAAGTGTGTGTTTATGCTTTTGCTTTCGCAGTAAGTTCAAACCGAAATCGTCTTTCTCTGAAAATCTGAATCCCTTTCATCCTTTTTTATTTGATAAGACATAATCCAAAAATAACAAAGTAGTCACATCATATTAGTTCATTTATAATAATATTTCTGATTAGGAGAATGACGGGCTCGCATTTTAGCGTACAAGGACATTCTTGGTCGTAGTTCAAAGCCAAAGTTGAAATATTAATAACATTACTGTTTGACCCCAAGGTTCATTAAATATGCTCCTGTCTAAAGGGCCTGATGTGCACTACCAAATAAGACCAAAAGATGTCCCTCTAAGACAATATGCTGTACAACACAAATTCCACAGTGACCTGTTTGGTGTTTATAAATCTATTTTAAATGTGTTTATATAGATATGGACTAAATAAACAAATTATAAAGATAAACATTTTCCATTATAAGCAAAATGCAAAAAGCAGCTGTGCTATCAAAGCAGGAGCAGAATAGGTTCAGTGACAATTCATATGCAGTGAACCATGCAAATTGGTTTGAACCATAAAAGTATTTTTTATTTAAAATATATAATTTTGATTTCAAAATAAATAATGAAATAACAACAATACAACTGATTATGTATTACTTCAACATTATATAACTTTCATGTTACTCTCCGGAGATATGATCTCTGCTTCGTGATTTTAAACTTTTATTTATTTAAAATGTAGTATTAAAATACGTGTTAAAACATAATTGTTCATGTAACAAAATTCTACATATATTCTTTTTACACTTTCTTTCTTTCTTCATTTGGACGCTTTATAGCTCTATCTGGCAACCTCGTGCGAGAGGTGGAGCGGGAGGAGGAGGAGGTCTGTGTGTGTGTGTGTTCGTGTGTGTGTTCGTGTCTGTCTGAGAACCCGCGAGTCGCCACATCTGTCAGATTCGCACCTGGACCTGGGCAGCATGTCTTTTTCACATTTTTCACTCAAAACGAGGGGACTCTGGCCCGTGTGAAGTACGAGAGAAGAAAGAGAAGAAGGGAAAAATGTCTGAAGTAAGGAAATTCACTAAGAGGCTGAGTAAACCGGGCACGGCGGCGGAGCTGAGGCAGAGTGTGTCCGAGGCGGTGCGCTCCTCCGTGGCCGTGGTAAGTAACACCCGCCCCCAGTGCCCTTGCTACCAAACTACAACAGTGTAGCGTCCCTGTTGGACCTCCCTTCAGTGCATTTCAATTCATATCACACACCTGTGTATGTTTACTCTCTCTCACCTGCACACGCAGGGGTTTCCTGGGTCTCATCTTTTCTCCAGTGTCCCTTCTGAGCCACTGATGCTGGCACAGCCTGCTCAGCGTTTCCTTTTTTAATTTCAGTGCGTTCAGAGCAATGTAACTGCGTTGGGAAGATTTAGGGGCATGTGGTATTAGTGGTCCTAATCCCTCTCTAATTCCCAAGACCAGACCAGCCGGGGACCACATGGACCATGCTGCTGCAGCGGCTCCTTTGTGTGCAGAAATACGCGCTCCCTCTTCTCTCCTTTGGTTCCGTCCTCTACTCTCCCCTTCAAGCCAAATGAGTTCTGGTTGGTTCGGTCTGCTCTGTGCCACTGCAAGGCATCTTTTCTCTCTCTCTCGGTCCCGGCTAGTGGATTGGAGGATGTGTCTTAATTCATAAATGATGAATGAGCACTCTGGAAAGGCAGGGAGGTGCAGGTCCTCGGATGTGATGGGAGCTAACGGGGCTGTAGGAGAGGACCCGGCGGGAAAAATGGCTGCAGACTGTATCTTCAGCCTTAAAAGCTTTCTGATGCAAACTTATGTATTCAGGGCCCATGTTTGGATTAACAGTAACCAGGGTGAAGCAGCTCCCTAGGGCTGTGTCTGTCTACTTCCTGTGCTTCTCTTCAATACACTATTCATCCTCTGAGCTCTTCTTCAGCTGGGCTTTTCTCTTTAGGCCTGCTTGATGTTTACTTTCCTGCAAAACATGGAGATCTAACGTGAAAAGAGGCTTAAAACTTCGTAACAGTATATGGTCTTCCTCAACATTTGCTGTTTATTACAGTTAAAAGATGTAGACAATCTGGTTGCTTACCTTTTTACCACAGATCATTTTTCTGTTGTAGTTTTCATTTTTCTAATGTAGTTTTAGGCACGATTAGTCAAAAGCCTTTCTTTGTAGGGGCATATTCCTATACAGTCAGTCTACAGAACATGCAGCATATCATATTTCCTGTTTACTGTTCATTTTCATATGGGTGGCCCAAGTAAACGACCTTAACTGAAATTGCAGGGCACAAATTCTATTAACAGTCCAGCTGCTGGTGCTCTTGCGTGTTTTCAGTCTTGTGGTGTTTCCCGGGACAGAGAAGAACAGAAGACTCTATTTAGGCCTCCAAAATGTCTTGTCAAAGTGAATAGTAAGCTGGTGTTTGCACTCATGCACAGACTTTGGGTTCAGAAAAAGGCCACGATGGTGTAGCGTAACTGCTGCTGAGTGTGTTTATACACAGAGGCCTAATACACATCAGCTGGAGCCCTGGGTTCCCTCCATTTGTGTTGGAGCAAAATGAGGAAGGACCAACATCTGGAAAAACAGTTAGCCTTTTACAGTCATGAGACCTCAGTTTGCGTTTGGTCACCCTTATTTTCCAGGCCATCTCATTTAGGACATTAGAAACTGAATTTGAGGTTGTTGGTACATTTCAGTTCGTCGTCTCAGTGCTCTCTGCAGAGGCGGAAGTATAAGAAGCTCACCGTAGCTAACCCTGCGCCAACGCCCTGCAAGTTCTGAGTGGTCTCTTGCTAGCTAGCACTTCCTTTTCCCTCAGTTTGTGGTTTGACAGTCTGTGATTCTGCCGCTCAGTCTCTTTCTTTTATAGCAGAGAGGAGTGGAAAAGGAGTGGTGGTTTCTCCTACACACGGATAAGCGTAAGGTTTGGTGGGTGAAGCGTAAAAAGGGCAAGCTCTGCTCAGACTGGAGTTGAGACAGTTAGAAAGTGCGGCCAGAAGCCAGCAAGGTTCTGTAATTTGACCGGTGTTGGACGCCTGGCCTGGCTGTGGTTTCTAGCCTCCCCCTTGCACATGCTTGTGACACATGACAGGAAGTTGCTCAGCTCTTGGGAGTGTATTGATGTGCGGGTGAAAGAGGGGTAAAGGGGGGTCATGGTGTTGGAGTGTATAGCCTAGGTATTGAGGAAGCTATGCCTCTGGGGCACAAGTAGACTAGACTAGACTACACCTTGATCGTAGGAGTATAATGGAGAATGACTGTGACTAGATGGCTGGTTCAAGGGATTTATTACTACACCCTCAGACTCGTCTGATAGCAGCATCAGGTTCCACTGGTGCTTTTGAACCTTAGTAAACAACAAGTGGCCTGTAATCTGCTCTGATCTTTAGATAACATGATGGCCAATTTTGTGAATTCCAGTTTTTTTCTCTATGCTCAGCAGACAAATAGAAGTTGGTCCCCACTGGGGAAGTAAAATTTAAGTGGAAATGGAACCTAACATTACTCAACTTCTACAAGTTTATACATTATATTGTATTTGGGTTTGTGCTATGTTGGTCAGTTTTGTTAGACAGTCCATTGTATTTGCGTGGGACACCCCAAGCCGATGATATGCACATTTCCTGGTCCCTGACACAACACCATTGATAAGAAGGCATAATCTAATATTTTTCATGTGAGGAGAGTTCAACACACTAACACAGTTCATGTTGGTCACTAGTTTGCAGATGACTGGGCATTTATGAAAAATATAAGACGGATAAAATAGTCTTCTTAGGATTAAAGGACTGTTGCTTTCGCTCAGTTTAGTTTTACCCATTACAAAGGACATACTATCAAATCGCAGAAGACATGGTAAATGAACAGATACACGAGTGCTCAAAGGTTCACTGGTTATAGTAAGAAAAATATTGGAGGCAGTATAAAATCAGTCTATTCTACACTCAGCAAGCACTAGTCTAGAAAAAGCATTTAACCGTGCAAAGAACCACATAAACATTCCATGATTATATACCACTCAGCCATGATATAAAAGCCACCTGCCCAGTATTGCATAGGTCCCCAGTACCGAACAACACTCCAGTCCAACACATTCATGTCATACATCACCAGCCCCTGCCTTCCGGCTTTACTTTCATTAGGAAATTGTGCCAGAACTAAATACAGTCACGCATTTTCTTCATTCAAATTAGTAATAGATATTGTGAGGCTGAATTGTTTTCAGTCTAAGTGTATTGAACCGTGAGCCCGTGAGTCGTTTATCAAACTGAATCGTGAGTTGATTGTGTTGTTACATGCTTAGCTATTAGGAAACATTACAATGAAGGGGTGTACCTGGTCTGCAGCAGTGTTTACGTAGGTAGTACATCTCAAAGTAAGATCCACATGAATTCCGGGACCCGCGGTTTCCCAGCAGAACATTTCCCAGGGAATCACACGGCACTGTGTGTTCTGACTTCTTTCTATCAGAGTCAGTGTGAACCTTCTCAGCCACTTGTTCTACCGTAGCTTTTCAGTGGGATCAGAACAGATGGTCTGGCCTTCACTCCCTGATAGCCACAGTGTACCGGGAACACCCTGTAAGACCTGCCGTTTTCAAGATCCATGTCGCTTAGCCATCAGAATTTTGCCCTCATCACAGTTGCTCAGGTCTTTGTACTTGCACGTTTTCTCTGCTTCCAACATATCAGCTCCAAGAACTGACTGTTCACTTGCTGCCTAATACATCCCACCCCTTGAGAAGTGACCCTGTAACAAAATAATGAATGTTATTCACTTTGCCTGTCAGGAATTTTAATTTTATTACTGATCAGTGTATGTATATCTGTGACTTGTTGCACCCTTCTTAGGAGTGCAACAAGTCACACATTTCAACCATATTGGAAGATCAAAATGTGAAATGCACATGGTCACGTCTTGCTTCGCAAGAGGCAATGAGGATGCTCAAAGCACTCAACAGACATTCCTTAATAGCTTGTATAACGAGAAAAACCTTTAGTAGCTGGAAAAGCTGATGTGCTCCCCTTAATTGAATCCATCAGCTTCAACCTATTGCTTGTAATCTACCTACCTATTGCGGCCAAGATTTCAAGTAATACATAATGAATTGCTCAAGTACATACCTCAGACCAAAACGAAAACTATAACAAAGTAAATATGAAGTAATATGAATTAAATATGACCACTCATGAATGAAATGAACAATGATTTCCTTGTTAGAGGTGTGCATACCAACAAACGGTAAATTGTTGTCATACAGCAAAACAACTCCGTATATGGAAGTTCCCCCGATTTATGCGGATGCTCAAGGTGTCACATGTCTTGCTGAGCTTTGTTTATTGTTCCTATGTCATATAGGACCAAATTTATTGAAATTTAAAAAGGAATAATAATATCCACTACAGGGTTTTTTAAAAAGGCGTCACACACAAAAGCCTGTAAAGAACAAAAAATGTCCAAATGCACAAAAAAAAGATTTTTGAACCCAGGAAACTTTGAGGATAGTTTCCGCCCACAAGGGGGCCCAGAGAGTGTCCGAGGCAGCTCGTTAAGTGAAAACACTGCGTGCAGATAGATAGATAGATGGTAAACATACAACGAAATTGTAGGGGCTACTTAACGGTGCAAACAAATACAGATAGTGAGGAAGTGCAGACAGTAAACAGTGCAAACAGTAAACATAGTATAGACAATAAACATCAAACATGAAGTTGCAGACAGACAGCAATGATGCACAAATTACAAGTCAAGGATTATAAAGTATTGCACTTATTGAGGTGAGATAAAAATTACATGTGTGTGTGTGTGTGTAAAAAACGGGCTCTGAGCCTGTTGGTCCTAGTTCTGATGGACCTGTAGCGCCTGATAGAGGGCAAAAGGTTGAACAGGTCATGAGCAGGATGGGTACTGTCTCTGATGATTCAAACACCGAGAGCAAATACCCGTGTTAGACTGTTTTAGATCTTTTTTATTTGTTGAAATCAGGTTTTACTAATATGCTCTGAGTTCTAAGGGTTAAAGAAGGGAGAAGCAACTTCAAATGCCAAATTGTTGGCCAGATCACTGAGTTCGAGCATTGGTTTGAAGGGTCTCTTCACCAGTAGTGTTGAGTAGCTACCGACAGTTGTCAAGAAGGGATGAACCAACAGGTGACGGGGCGTTCAGCATCCAAGGCTCATTAATTCAGGGATTCAGGGCAGCATTCCGTCATACGTGAACACACCACAGCACACAGTGTGAACAGCACAAAATTCTTCCTTTGCATTTATAGTGTAATGTTATACATTTACATATATACACACACACACACACACACACACATATATATATATATAGCCCATTCACCAAGTGAAGCCGCGGGCAGCACAGCACCCGGGGGAAGGTACCTTATTCAAGTGTGCCTCAGAAATGCCACTAGGAGTCTTGGGATTCAAACCCACAACTTTCTGATTGCAGGGCAAATACCTTAACCGCTAGACCACAAGCTGCAGAAAAAGTTCAGAAATTATTTGAGGAACATTTCAAGGCCATTTCCCGGGCCTCCAAATTCCACAGACCTCAGTCTGATTGAGCATCTGTGGGATGTGCTGGAACAAGAAGTCTGATCTGCAGCAGCTCCATCTCGTAACTTATAGGACTTAAAGTATTTGCTGCTAAAGTATTAATATCACACACAACAGTGATGGAGTGATTTTGTGTTAAAAACACTGAAAACACTGCTCTGAAAGAGCCATTGTTTGATGCCAAGCCTATTAACCATTAATAACTGTTTATTAATAAAACACATGGGCATGTGCACTTTATATATATTCCCTTATATATGCTTATAACTGACTTTTGTTCTTGCTTGAAACTTCTGCATTGAACTTAGACTTCCTGGAGATGTAATTGTCAGATAATAAAAAAAGAAGAACCAAAATGTTCATAATCCTATGGTAAGATGCATGATGGTTGGATTAGTATCTGGTCTTCTTATTTCTGTTTTTGTTTGTTTATGTGTGAAGGAACAAGCAAAGATCATTGAGCCACTGGACTACGAGAATGTGGTGTTCCAAAGGAAAGCCCAGATCCATAGCGATCCTCAGAGAGACCTACTGGTGTGGCCTGCTGATGATGTCTCGGTGAGTCCAATAAAAACAGCTTTGATTATGGTACACTATAGCACATACATCTAGTGGCATACATCTAACAAAAAAAAAACCCACTAAAGTAAACATAACAGTAGGTAAAATGTAAATTCCAATAAGTTGTATACATGTACATACATCTGTTCATTTTCTCCTTATGAACAGGTTTCTCAGACGGATCGTCCAAGAAGAACAACCATCTCCACAGTTCCTCAGAATGCAGAGAAGGAAGCTAAGAGTCTATTTGCCAAGGAGGTAGAACACTTGCTCATGTTTTTTTAATAATCTGCATCTGGTGCTAGCACGTTGTAACCAGTCAGTCTTCTGTTTGTCAGTGCATCAAGATGTACAACACGGACTGGCACGTGATCAACTACAACTACGAGGCCTACTCGGGATGTTTCCGCATGCTGCCCTGGTAGGATTTTCTTGTACAAGAGACAAGCTGTTTTTGCTAAGCTAATGGGTTTTGCAGTTTTTTCATACATCCACCATCCATTAATAGCAAAGGGATACTGAGTGACAGAATGTTTGAAAAGTAATCTCAAAACAGACCTATAAAAAATGAACTCGGTCGAATGTCAATAATCATTTAATCACAAGCTATTCTGATGGGACAGCTCAATAAGAAGCTCTTAATGATCTTAATTTAATTCTAAATTTGTGTGCATATTTGCTGTTTATATGATGTTAAACTTTTATATAGTGCTGTGATAAAACAACACAGTAGCACACAGAAAGCTCTAGTTCCACATTCTGATAAATATTCCTGTGCTTACTGTACTTGCACGTGTATGAACATGCATGCATCCCAGCTGAGTCAATGGGAGCAAAGCTAAAATCTAGGAATGTATCACCACAAATGCATTAGATGTAATAGGCTTATACGACCCTGAGACATATTTGAAGTTCACAATATTTACGGTGCAGTCAGTCGTTCTGGACAAACTCTAGTCTGACCAGCACGGCTTTCTCTCCTGTTCCAGCAAAGGGTCTAAATCTGAGAAACTACCATCCCAGGTGTTTGAGATTGACGAGGGAGAGGAGGTAAGATGGCTTAAGTGTCTCTGCAGATATGAATTTCTCTACAATGTGCTGAAGTTCTGAATCAAGTTGGAATAAACTAGATTCCTTTTTTGACTAACCGTTGATGCATTTCACATTCAGTGTGACCAGTCATGCTGTGCTGGTTCTTGTCTGAGCTTAAAGTCTGTAACACAGGAAATGATCCCATCTGATGACTAAGTACATTTTTAGTTAATTAGGAGTTTTACGATTTGAATTATGAGAGGAGGCCTAGCTACAAGTCACAGTCATGTGTGTACAGGAGGCTGAGCAGGCAGCACAGAGGCCCTTTAAGTGAAACTTGAGGTCCCGGAGCTATAAATAGCCCAAAATGAGATGTCCGGCCAATCTCGACGGAAAGAGTGAATGCCGATAGAGGGGAAAATATTGCTTTTCGCTGTGTTCTGTGTGCCCAGAGTACACTGGCCATCAGTTCTGTTTAGAAGCTGTTCTAATTTTATACCACTTCATTGATAACATGATAACACAGCTATGATCTGTGAATTGGCTCATCACACTGCACTAGCCTAGTTCAAGGACATTAGTATTTTCATATTTATGCCTATTAATCAGTAATGGCACAAATATATTTATTCAATAGAGACAGTGGAAGAAGGAAAGAAAAGAGGGAAGATGATTGATCCCTTAGTCTCAGAGGAGAGAGAGAGAGAGAGGGAGAGGAGGGAGGAGGATGAGAAATTATGGAAGAAAGGGGAGGGAGTGCTGTTGGGCAATTACATTACAGCAGAGAGCTACAAAAAGGCCAGACCACTTCAATTAGATTGGAGAGAGTGTATACACACACACACACACACAAAAAGATACAAACAGTGCATGCTTAGGGTTGTGTATCATTAGTAACAAAACTAAGGAGAGAGCATAAATGACTTATAACTTATAATCTAATGTTTATTAATTTCCTCATTCAGAGATACATATCATTGCACAATACTTAATATTCAGCCGGTTTAGTGACTGTGTTTATTAGACCCATTCTGTTTTTGCAAACACTGAAGGCTAAATTAAAATATGAGGATGATACAAACTGGAGTTGTTGGAGTGGTTGTGATTGACCTAGAGTAGTTACATAATCATGAGACGAAACCATTTTTTTTAAATTAAATGGATAATGCATTTGTATAAATTTGTTGAGTGTGTGGTAAATGGGCCGCATATGCGGGAGCTTGGGGATCTGGTTTTATTGAGGGAAAACAGGCAGCAAAACAGAGATGGAGCACTGGCTCGTCCAGCGGGGCGAAACAAGACAGGGAACTGACGGGCAACAGCCTTCATAGCACCACACACAGGATTCGGACAAGGATCAGATGGGCTAAGGCCCTCACCTTACCCCATACAGGGCGTCCTCGTGTTACAGCAGTCTCGACATACGACGTTTCGAGTTTACAATGCTCACTCTCACTTCTACTTCCACTCAGCTTACACCTCATACTTGTGGAGTATGTGGGTGAACTAGTTTGGTTGGGCACAGCAGAAAAATATGCAGTAACGTGGCGAATGAGTGAGGGAGTTTTCCTTTTCCTGTGTCTGTGGCTTAGTTGTGTTTTTATGATTTAACAACTGTGTTGGGATAGGTAAGTGAATTAGACTAGGGTGTGTTTCGACGGAACGGATCTATGGGGTAACTAGAGGACCCCCTGTACAGGGTCCAGAGGGGCTGAAGCCCTCACAGCAAACACTTACTGGAATGCACAGAGGTCTAACAAGGATATATATGAGGTTCACGCCTATGAGGCTGTCTCAGAACTGGGGGCTGGCTGTACATACACAAACTAGCCGCACAAAGGACCAGGTGCTCGCTGATTGTCACGGCCATTGCATCTCACACACTTAATGAGGCCCAGCAGCCACACACAGCACCAAGCAAGGCCTCATCATGGAGCACTCTGTGAGGCCTGGCCACACTCCTGTTGAGAGAGGCCTGCACACCCCATAAATCCAAAGCAGCAGACAAAGGAGAAACCCACAAGCAGTAGGGACTAGCATGCTCCTGAGCAGAGACCCCAGCATGAGCCACACACACTAGGCTCCAAAGTGCTTTGCAGACTTCCACGGCACAAGGGACCTAGACTCACAGGGGAAGCGTGAACCAAAACTAGAAAGGAAGCATAAACAGTCAAACACAACCACAACACAAAGGGGAAGGAATGAGAGGGTAGGAGAAAGGGAAATCATAAGGGTAGTCATGAAGGTGGATGGACGCCAGCCTTAATAGTTACAAACAAAGGCCAGGTAAATCTAATGGGAGTCATGGGACAAACCGATGTAGGGAGTCAGGAAATGGGGAAATACAGGATTGTCAAAATAAAAGTCACATGAAAACAGAACAAAACAGGGCATAGTGTTACAGTGCAGTATTGTGCAATTGTCACTGGCAGCTGAGAAAATAACAAAAACAACATAACTATTTTTCACAGTGGCAATAAACTGTCACTTTTCTCCCAGCCAAACTGTGCTTTTTTCTACAATAATATTGTAATATACGAGCATATATGTTTGCTGGAAATGGGTATGATTTACAAAACCAGAACCAAATTTGTGTTTGTTGGTGAGTGAGCATTCACCAGGTATAAAGTGTTTTTGTTGCATTTAAAAAAAATTTCAAATTGAAGCAGTTGCGCATATTTGCCGTTGTGCTGCTGTTCTGATATCCATTTTATCTTGGCATGTGGAGAGGTGTGAGCTATTTTCAAAGACAGGCTACTTCATACACAGAGATCCAACTGTGTACTAGGTAGTCAGATAACGAGAGTTATGGGCATCTAAGTCTGTGTACTTAAACATTTCCAAACCACCACTCATGATAATACCTTGATTTGACTAATTTGCTCCATTAAATTAAATCAGATTTGCCGCTAATGAAAATCTATGCAATGGCTGGGTGTGTCTTAACTGTTTCTAGCAGAAAGTTGTTACTTTTTATGGCTTTAATGTTTATTTGGATGTCTATTTCACTACTATAAAGTGTTTTGGTGGTAGAAGAACTATTACTACCAATATAAATGACTGTAAGAACTTTTGCACAGTACTATATCTGTTGATCTAACCTAGCAACTGCATGCTCATAATAATGCAGAACAGAAAGTTGCATGTTCTACTGTCCTGACATGCACCGAATGTTAAACTCCACTTAGATCTGCTATTCTCACCTGCTATTTGTACAGAATGCGCATGTTTTGTTGGGTGTGTGAATGTTTTCATGTGTGTTTGATATGTGAATTTATAAGAGAGAGAAAGAGTGCGAGTATTTTAATCATGAGTGCCTGTGTGTAGGCGGCATGTCAGTGAGAGACAGTTCTTGAGTCAGCATTAATCTGAATGCGTGGATCATTTCCATAAAGTACACATCAATCCTGAGAATGGCACTGAAGACTACAGAGACCCAGAGGTCTGAGGGAAAAGCAACCTCACATTAAATGTGTGTGTGTGTGTGTGTGTGTGTGTGTGTGGCCTTGTATGTGTTTCTTTGTGTGGACCAAACGTTCCTGATGGAATGATAGGAATACAGAAACAATCTGTAGAAGTGACCTTACATGAATACAGGTTGTTTTCACCACAAATCTGAAAAAGCAGAAAGATTTCTGTTTGATTGTTGAGGTTTATGGTAAAGTTTAGATGTTGGTGTAGTATAGAGACAATGGAATGTCCTTTCAAATGTGTGTGTGTGTGTGTCTGTGTGTGTGTGTGTGTGTGAACCAGGACTCCTCATCGCTGTGCTCTCAGAAAGGAGGTGTGATGAAACAAGGTTGGCTCCAGAAAGCCAATATCAACAGCAGCCTTTCTGTATCGATGAAGGTATCTGAACCTTTCAAGGACTAACACTATTTTAATCTCTTAAACTGCAGCTGTATTTGTTAGTTATTGATCATCAGACGTATCATTTTGTAAATAGCATAAACAACTATAATTGCAGTTGGAGTTACTCCCTTTAAAAAGGAGCAATTTCTGCAGTTTAATATGTTCTTTGTTGTAAATTATTTTATATTTCAATGCTGCCACTGCGTTTATGTGGTAGGTAATGGACCCGTCTTTACAAAGCCAAAATTGTCTGGATGTTAATGTTGTTTGTTTAACAAACTATGGATTAGTTCTAGAAAATGTGTGAATAGGAATATACTTCACACCTCAGTCACCTCTTAGAGTAACCATTCAGAGTAACAATGACGGATTCTGCTTTTTCAGAAGATAATACACTGCATCCACCATTTAAAATGGAACATTGTGCGTTTGTTATGTAGTGAAAGAAAACACCGAAAGCTTTAATTATACATCTTAATATATTGTACAAAGCAGACATATAGTAATTGTGAAAACAAGAGGTTTTCAACTCTGGTCCTGGAGGGCCAGTGTCCAGCACAGTTTGTTTCCATACTCAAACACACCCACTAAACCAATTAACAGATTTGAATCGAGTGCGCTTTTGGAAACTGCCAAACTGTGCTACAGAACCGAAGATTCTGTAAGTGCCACAGGCAGTCTAAATAGTTAAGCTTGGGTTTATTTTACCATAGGATAAAGCATATAAGTAACATCTCAGAATTCATACTGTGGATTTTAACAACATTGCCTGATGGATCGAAACAGCATTGTGCACCAAGTGCAACACTCAGTAACACTCAAAACACAATGCATGCCTGTGGCTCGGTTTTGTTATGTTCCTATGAGACCGATTTAAACAGGACAGCTATTACTGAGGGAGCTCTAAATGGAATTACACTGAGCTGGATTAATCTGGCTACTGACTGTCTAGATTAATTCAGGGTAAAATCAAGATCTTAAATGACTACACTACCCTCAGTGAAATGAATGTATATTAGAGTTTATATTTTCTCATTTTCTGCCATTCAGTTATAGACCCTCTAACTGAAAACAAGCATTTTCCTGTTTTTTTCTGATGCAAATTTGAAAGTGCTTATTAAATTGTGGGTTGAAATTATGGGCATTTTCAAATTTGCATTTGAATCTGAAAAATGTGGGCAAACAAATGCTTTATACACATATCAGGCTTATTTCCTGTGTTTTGTAATCCTAGGTGTTCAAGCGGAGGTATTTCTACCTATCTCAGCTCCCTGATGGTTCATATATTCTCAACTCCTACAAGGATGAGAAGAACTGTAAAGAAACCAAAGGTTCCATCTACTTGGACTCCTGTATCGACGTGGTTCAGGTGCGTCTTTTCATTTCAGTGAACCAGAGAATAGGTGAATGGGGCGAATGTTTACCCAAGAAAACTGTAAAATTCTTGTCTTTATGGTGCTTTATTACTGTACCTACACTGCAAGGCTGATTAAAGAGACACTTCACAAAAAATAGTTTTATATATTATTAATTCATTATAATTTTTTTTATCACAGTTTGGATTATTTTGTAAATATTTTGTAAAATATTTAAATAGGCTACCAGAATGTGTCTTAAATGTATCTCCAGAATAAATATTCAATGCATCTGTTGAATATTTCTACACAAGCCAATTCCAAACAGTACGAATGCACTATATTTGACTTGTTGAATTTTTGCCTTCACAGCATGGGCTTCATTGGATCGATCATTTATTTTGGCCAATAATAATGCAGGCCAATGTCATCTTATTGACTTCAGGTTATTTTTATATTACCAATTGTAATATCTATCACAATATGTAGTGATATAGTCACAATTGTTGGACTGGACTGAACAATTCACATATGGTTTGTCTTGGTATTTGTATTCATATTTAGTATTTAGTATAGTGTTATTTTTTTCAGCCTAAACATTTTAAAAGGAATTTAAACAGTGATACTAATCCAAACAGAGGCCAATGCTAAAACCTAGAATTCAGAGCCTCAAATCTGTTTGATGTGTGGAGTTCTGCCAGTGTATGAGACATCTAGCGCCACTTCAGTTGTAATCCTCCTAACTTAAACTCTTATGTTGATAAATAAAACAATAAATGTAATTTGCTAATCTATGTGCCGAACTAAGCTGTATTTAAACACAAGGCTAGTTTCAGCTTCTATAGCAACATGTGACCTGCAAGCTGCATAGTTGACTATTAATAAATTGTTTCTACATTTCCATATTTTGCAGTATCTGCAATAATGGGAATGTTAAAATTATGGTTACTTGAAAAATGGAAGTGTTATATTCTTCAGGTTTATTTTAAGAACAGATACTGAAGCACTCATTTGGAGGGACCCAGGAATAACTGAAACTTGTAAAATGTTTTTCAGGACAGCTCTACAAAAGAGAAACCTGCTTCTCTTTTTCAAATCAGCCTGTGTGTGCCTGTCTTGTAGTGTCCTAAGATGCGTCGGAATGGCTTCGAGCTGAAGATGCAAGAGCGATACAGTCACTACCTGGCAGCAGATAGTGAGACTGAGCTGGAGGATTGGGTGAACACGCTGAAACTTGCATTACAGAGCAGCTCAGAGGACAGGAGGAATGGAGCGGACTCTTCAGACTGTGCATTAGGTGTGTTTTTCCTGCTCTCCACTGGAATATCATGCTCACTCACACGAACTCACGCACACATGCACAGTGTGTACAAATACAGAAATATACATATATACATGTGGTTGGCCTGTATTAATACAAATGCTGTTAATTGTTCTAAATATGCATGTACTTACCTCATACAGAGGCAAGCCAACATAACTTTGTGTTGCTTTCCATGTTACTATAATACATTTACCAGTGGTATTATTGACTCCCCTAGTCAAACATCTGAACATAAGAAGTAGTTCTGGAATAAAAAATTGGGCTATTTATTCAGTTAATATTTTTATGATGTGCTTTCTAGTCCTAAACCAGAATCATGAGAGACTCACAATTACTTTTATTAAAGAATTAGGCATCATTAGGGAGGCCTCCTCAGTATGCCGGAAACCAAATGCTCCTAATTTGGTGCAGTAAACTGTAACTCCCATCCAGCCATAACAGTTACAGTCACAAATTTATCTATGTACGATAAGATCACACACTATCAAACTAGTCTAGGTAAGCTTGTTGTTATAATGGTAGCTCTTAAGCAGTTCCCTTTCCTTGCTTTGTACATCACTTTCACTAAGGAAGTTGTTTGAAAGTGTTGGATTCAAAGTTTCCTGTGCATCAGAAATAGCAGTTTCAGAGCCACTGAGCGCACTAATGTTGTGCACGTGTGTGTGCATGTGTGTGTGTGCACACGTTTTTCCATTATGCGCCTGGACGGTGCCTTTCATTAGAGCAGAGCTCATCCGACTCTCCTGGCTCTCAGGGTAAATATTTTCTACTGCACTGGCAGACTGGTGCAGGGCTAGAGAGGGATTGTGCTGGTCTGTGGGAGTCCTGCTGGCCAAAGCTCAGAAGAGCTGCTGGAAATGAAAAATCTTTAACTCTGCACTTTAATGACCTGAATGGGATGTAAGCAGATGAGAAATTGAAAAGTGATAAAACATTAGCTGCAACCAGTCTAATGCTTTTAATTTCAGCCTGGAACTTCTTAATTACTCGAAAAAAACGTGCTGAACTAATCTGTAAAATATATTGTAATACATGATAACATAATAAACGTATTTTCCAAATCATTAAATAGCCATTTAGAAACTCACACAGCGATCTCAGCTGCCTGCTGATGTGGCCTTTTATTCTGTCTCTGTTCTTGTTCTCTTCTCGTTGCTGCTTGTTTATGCTCGCTGCATTATGTCAGCAGTGGCCACAGTTCAAGTTTTGTTGGGCAAAGAGCCGTCACAGTCAGCAGCAGCCCAAATAACGCTTTCCACATGTTACCAAATGTTGCCTCAATATGCTCTGTTCATTTGACATCACTGAAACCCTATGAAACATTCATTTTTAGCTCTAAAACTGACGCCCAAATGTGACACATACCTGACCCGCCGCAAACGTGACAGCAGAATATGTCGAGTGACATTAATTTTTAATAGGAATTTTCTTTGAGGACAGGCCACAACTGTGTGTTGGACTTAATTTGTCTCTTATATTTGTGTTAATTAATAGATCAAAAAATTGGAAAAGTACAATATTATTTCAAAAACAGTTCTGGATATAGCAGTTCTTTTTGTTGTTCATATCATTATCAAACCTTCACGCCTCTTTCACTCAGATGAAGACACCACTAGCCAGGGGAAACCAGAGAGTACTGCAGAGAATTTCGGACGGAGTCTCCATCCAGAGCTTATGAAGGTACATTAATTTATACAAACACAATCAATTAGTGTGTATTGATTGTTTTTGGTCCCTGATAGATATGTGGAGTAGAGCATTTCCTGGAGGGCTTTTTGCAGACCTAATTTTGTCTCTCCCTCTCTCTCTCTCTCTCTCTCTCTCTCTCTCTCTCTCTATCTCTATCCTTTTCCAGTATGCCAGAGAAACAGACCAGCTCAATAAAATCAACAGGAACGAATGTCGGCAGAAGATCCTTTCTCTAGATCCTGAGACTCAGGTTGGTAACAAGAGCATCCTTCTAAAGCCATATTAGTGCGTCTGCTCCTGTTTTTTACTGTCTGAAGCGTAATGTCCAAGTCAAGCCAACGTGATTTTGTTCTCTCTCTCTCCAGAGACTGGACTTCTCAGGCTTTGAGCCAGATGTGAAGCCATATGAGGAACGTTTTGGACGTCGTATCATGGTCAGCTGCCATGACCTGACCTTTAGCCTTCAGGGCTGTGTCAGTGAGAAAAATGATGGGGTTCTGACCAATGTAAGTAACCTCAAGGCCTAACAGTGATTTGTGTGTCGAATGTTTGCTAATTTGAACAGATCCATAAGAAATTCTTAGGCTGCTGACATCATGTGTAGCCTACAGTGTAGTACTACTACTATGTGGATTTTTTGTTAAAACAGTATTTATTATTTCAACCATCAAAATCATCACGTTTTTCAGCAGTTAACATTTTCCCATTGAAGCAGCTGTCAGAATGCACTTTTAGACATTCCCTCATTAAAATGCTTTTAATCTGTTTCCAGACATTTCTTGAAAGTCATTAACTCGCTCCAGGCCCAATGATCAACAAGAGAGAGCACCAGAAAGGCGTTTTAACATAGCATAGTTAATAAGCCTTGGCTCGACCACAGCCATGCTGGGAGGCAGTTGTAATCCACAGCGATGAAAACTCTTTTACTCAGTGGAGGAAAAAATGCTGACAGGCATTAGTGTGGTTGGAAAAACTGTGGCGCTGCTTTTGTTAATGCACATGAGGCTCATACCAAGGCTTAGAACGAGTGGCGTAGACCCTTGTAAGTCATACTGGATGTTTGTGTTTTTCTATTTGGACATAGTGTCAATTAGATTTTAGATTTTTTCTGGGGCCGTTAAAGTTCCTTAAAGCATCATATTTTATATATTTAATCACAAAACATGTTTACATTGTTTAGATTGTTTCACGGTATCATTCACTAGTGCAGAATTATTGTATACATTATGTGCACATGGGATACTTAATCTCTCTACTATGAACACCAAAATGATGTACGTCTGATATGTCACTGGAATTATTTGCATCGAAAAGAGCAAAGATGTACAGTTTTGTTATACTTTGCAAGGGTTTTACTTTGTTTCTAATGTCACCTTGTACTCACCCCCTCTGACCCCAGGTGGAGCCTTTCTTCATCAGTCTGGCTTTATTTGATGTTGCCAAAGGTTGCAAGATCTCAGGAGACTTCCATGTGGACCTAAACCCACCGTGTGTAAGAGAAATGCTGTCAGAGTGCTCCCCTCAGACACCCACTGAGACAGAGGGAGGGGATGCAGGGGATGCAGGCAAAGCCAAAGGATTACCTATTATTCAGAGGGTCTCAGAGTCTCTTCTACGCTTACCAACCCAGGTGAGAGATGAGATCACGTTTTGGTGCATGTCTCTAGGTATTCTAAAATTTGTACTTCAGAGATATCCCCTTATCACTTAAATTCCAACGAAAAAGCAGCTATTTTCTTCAATAATGTCATTTTTCATTTCTTGTTGCACTGCATGGTGCATTGCACTTTCATGGGCACTTTACTGAAAAGAATGCTACAATATATGTCTTTAAATGGTATTGTACGCATAATCTTGCTTAATGTGATCATGGAGATATTAAGAGACTAATACTGAGTATGTAGCTATACTTTTACAGTATGTTCAATAAATGAATAATTAAAACAATGAAACAATGGACACATAATGATATTTGCTTCACTCACAGAACTCAAAGAACTATTCGCAGTTAGGACCAGATCCCTGAACACTGACGGTTACTAAGAGCTGTGAAAATGCACCTACGTAATGCAAACTAAATCATAATTAAATCAGAATTTACAGCATTGTAGAGCTTGTCAAGCTTGTACCAGGCACTCAGGTACCATATTTTTACTTTGCATGTTGCACTTTACAGTGAATCTTTCAGGCAGCATTTCCACCTAAAGCCTAACTCTGCACAGTCTTCATTTTATATAGAGTATGTTTACTGTGGTATCTGGCCAAAATTTGGAGCAAACATATCTTCATGAGATTTTGTCCTCTGAGTGAGATGTGGCAGATTTTATGATTAGGGAAAATGTTCTGAGACCTCTCATCCTACAGTGTTGTTGTGGAATGCGCTGTGTTTACTCCCGAGCAGTGAGGGACTGTATCATGTGATCAGAGTGTGCCTGTGCAGTGGGAACTAGTGATAGCAACGTTCCTCAAAAAATCTCAGATGAAACTAACAAATTGTCTATAATGTACTGACAGAATTTTCGTTAGTTCCATGATAACGTGTATAATGGCTGTACATCAAATAACGGAAACAGCTCATGCCTGTTATTCAGTTATTAGCTGTAAAGTATTAAGCTATAATTTGGTAACTTCTATTAATTGTTTGGTGATGTTTCTTGAAAATAAATTTCTGTTGTGCTGTAATGAGAGTGACAAATTAAGGGTTTAAGAATACCTAATAGTTGTAATGCTGCTGAATGTTGTTGCCACTCAATGCAGAGAGGTCTTTGTTGTGTGCTTATTGGTTCAAGACCTGATGATGTGTATGTATATCTGTGTACAGTAAGTCTAGCGGCAGATGCGGTGCTTTATTTTATTTCTATTAGTCTTAGGCTCTGACATGCGGTTCATGGTTTTAGCTTGAAAACTTTCGTATAACAAACATAGTAATAAAGTTATAGTAATGAATATTAGTAGTGCAACCATACTATGTATTGTATTGTAGTGACAGTGTATGGGTTTTACACAGCTTGCAGGGTAATTTTACCAGTTAGTATTTAGTATTAGTAGTATTAGAATTTTGTAGTATTTCCATACAAATAGAGTGATTTGACTCACCTCCCTGGCTGTTGTTTTCTGCTGTTGTAATTTCGGAAGTGGCCATAACTAGATGACTAGTCTGTTCAAACCCTAGTGTGCAGTTTATAAGCCATTCACATTTTATGGCCAGTGTTGCTTTAGGTTATTTAAGGCCAGGTCAGAAGCAGCTCGAACAATTAGAGGCATTATTCAGCAGCATCATTACTGCACAGTGGACCATAATCAGAGCCCTGACAGCCTCCTGCGTTCACTGCCAGACTTGGAACTATGACATGGCTTCCTGGCACTGTCGTAGTCTAGAGCTTAATGCAAGACAACTGCAGAGAAACTCACCCATCTGAGACAAGAAGAGTCTGTTTTTTCTAATTATTGACAGAGACAAGGAGAGAGAAAGAGAGTGAGAGAAACAGAAAAGGGAAAGAGGGAGGAAGCATTAGAGGACTGAAGAGACTGAAACAGCAAATTATGAGTGTATATTCTATGAAATGTCCTTTTTAACAACTTAATCAGTAGTAATACAGGCTGTTCCGTAATGGCACGTAAATGAATTTTCAGCAAATCTGTATATGAATGTATATGAAAGTATATTGTGATTAATAGGCCTAACATGCCCTGTGTGCTTTGTTTTGTTTTCTGCTTCCTTTATTTTATTCACCTAATCCCTCTCTGCACATTTGCTTGTAAATTGTGATTTGTCTTTGACACATGCGAGCTGAACATATGTGGAGACGTCTAATGAGTAGTTTTGGCCATTTGAGCCACACATTCCTCACCGGAGCAAACAAGAATGCTCCTTGTTGGATGCCATTGTAGCAAGATGATCAGTGTTATTCACCTGTCAGTGGTAAGTGCTGGCAATGGAGTCGACTGTACAGTAGAGCTTAGTGACTTGTAAAATGTTATAGCATGCTAAGTTAGTTTGTCAGATTTTGCCCTGCTAGTGCTGTCCTGGTCAACTGTTAGTGCTGTTAGTGTGAAAACTTCTAGGAGAGGTCACTCAAACTCACTGAAGAGGAAGTGTGTAAAAATGTTTTGTCTTAAGTTTTAACTCACTACAAGTTCCATGCTGGCTCTGGAAGCAGAAGAACTGTTTACAGGGTGCTTAGCAGAGTAGGTTTCCATGGCCAGCATGGAGCCCAAGAAGCCGCATACAAGCCTAAGATTACACTATCCAATGCCAAACGTTGACTGGGGTGGTGTAAAGCACACTTTCAGTGGATGCGTTTTGGAGCTACGCGGAAAAACATTTCTGAGCAAAGAATCATGCTTTACCATGTTAGTCTGAGGAATCTGGGTTTAGTGTCTTTCCTCCTTTCCATAGTGCGTCCTGGTGCCATCTTTTCCCCTGGCAAGCAATGCATACGCACATGCTTAGAACTGTACATGTTTTTGGTGGTGGAAATGCGTCAGCATGAATCCTCTGACCAGTCATCCAATAAGCAGTACCACACACCGCAAGCTGTGATGCACTGTGTGACACCTTACTGTCATAGCCAGCATTAACTTTTTAACCTCAAGCATCAGTGAGTCTTGGTCAGTGACCCTGTCGGTGATTCCTTTTGGAACCACTGGATGCCAGGAACACCTCACAAGACCCCTCATTTCCTGTCTGTTTAATGTTCTGGCTGATCAATGTAAATGGTTGAATGTATTTATATATGTATGTATTTATGTATGTTTGTATATGTTTATTTATTTTTTACTGCAGGTGACATTTCGGTATCTACAGAGATGCTCCCATTGTTGTAAAGCATGTACAGACACTTGAACAGCTAATTAAAATAATTGGACAAGGCAGCCCCATGAAATTCAGTATTCATTATGATATTTGCAGTACTATTGTAACATATTAAATATGGAACATATGCCATATATGTCTTTGTATTCTCCAGGGTATCTTCTCCGTGACCGTTCCTAACACAGACATCTTTCTGGTGGCGCGGGTGGAAAAGGTTCTACAAAATGGCATCACTCACTGCGCAGAGCCCTACATTAAGACATCAGACATGAGCAAGGTGTGTATGCACTCCTGGGAATGAATAAATAACCAAGTGCATTGCACTTAAAAAGGTGTGTATTAAATTGACACACACATGCCCCCACAGTGGAGGGCTAATGTAGTTCTTTGTTGTTAAGGCCTATAGACACACTGTAGTTATCTTTAAATGTTTAAATGCTTCTCTTTTATTATGAGTTTTCAAGGCCTTATTGAACTTATTTAAGACATTTAAAATTCTGTCATATAAATCATTTATTTTACTTTATTTATTTGCTTGACATTTAAAATTATATCGCTTTAAACTACTGTTTCTCATGTCCATAAACTGCCCTCATTTTTCATGTATTTTTGTTTTGAGGTGTCAACAGTAGTGTGTGTGTGTGTGTGTGTGTGTGTGTTTGTGACCCACAGACTGTTCAGAAAGTTCTGAAGACAGCCAAGCAGACATGTCAACGGCTTGGCCAGTACAGGATGCCCTTTGCCTGGGCTGCGAAGTAAGCAAATGGTCTCAAAATAGATAGATTAAGAAGTCCAACGTCCCAACAGTGAAAAGTATAGGAACAGTTACAAAATATATATTCATGTATATATTTAAGTACATCTCAGATTTTGCATCAAGTGAACTTCGTTTAACTATTGGCTAAAACAGTTTAGGCAGAAAGTGAGATATGAAATGAGACACATTTACAATGTTTTAGCAGACACTCACACAGCATTCACACAGGCATACAGTGTGTTTCATTCATTCTTGACTAGTGTAATAATGTCATGAATAAGTAGATGAAGCTTTTTGAAGATTCTTTTGAAGTTTTGAATCATCTGCAGTACGATTGAAAATATTCACAGCAAAGAATGTTGAATCTCAGGCAGGTTTTTAAAGATGCTCAGGGTAGTTTGGACATGGATGGAAAGTTCTCACCTCTGTATCGCCAAGACAGCAGTAAGATATCGACAGAAGACCTCATCAAGCTGCTACTTGATACCAGGAAGTGAGTATGTATATGTGATGTGTGAGTCTTTACATCTCTACATTGGCTGCTACAGTAATTACATGAACATAGACATACTGCTGAGTAACACAATTAATGTTGAGTCGGCTATGATGAGAAATACATGTTGAATCGCACAGATGTTAAGTCTGAACATTAAAAACATCTGCATGTGGTTGGAAATGCATTCGCCAAAGATCCATAAATAACTTAAGGTTATGGATTGAAAATATGCAATCACTGTCTAGGGGAACTGAGTCTGGGAGAACACCAACTAGTGTGGAAGAGTGCTGTTTTGAATTTGTGTCTTTGTTTCTTGTTTTCACAGACCAGAAAAAAGCAAGATGCAGATAATTCCAGGGCAACTGAACATCACCATCGAGTGTGTGCCTCCGGACTTGTCTAGTAAGTCTGATCCATCAGCATGGTTTTCCACTAGATTACACATTAATCTCTCGTGTTCCCTCAAAAACATGCAGCTAGTAGCATAATGCATAAAATACTTCCACTGGATAGAAGCACATTAGTATATGTTGCTCCGAAGATTGACAAACCAGTGAGTTCAGAAATATAAGTCTAAACATATTGGAAGCACTATCATCAAGCTCTCAGAGGTGAAAAGTGAGAAGTGACTACATACAGAAAAGTATGTAGTTTGCTCTCTTGTATTTACCTGCTCACCGTGTGTACCATTCAAAAAGAGAAACACATTGGTGATATTTCAGCAAATGTAACTGAAAATATCAGTCATAATAATAAAGTAATACATTTAATGTAATTTATTGCCTTTCGTGACTGACATAAACCTTGACAGGAAAAAAATCTTCGGGATAGTGTAGGTTATTTCCAAAATTATTTAAGAGTAGCAGAGGGTTTTCTTTCCTTGCTGGGAAATGTTAAGTCTGATACCTGGTTTGGGGGCCCAGGAGACCCTAATTGGCCTTGCACTCACTAGGTGGCTGGAGTAGTCCTCCTTTTTCCCCATCACTCAATGCAGTTCTAGCCAACTTGGCCATGTTTGATCTTGCTTAACAGAACAGGAGCTAGCAGTGGTTTGAAAAGATGTGGTCACACGTTCACCCATTCATCTTGTTAGCACTGAGGAGACATAGGTAGCAGGCAGACCCTGCTGACACTGGCAAAAATTTCATCATACAGCCCTACAGGTAGAAATGTTCTAATCTTTTGTAACAAAAGGTAGTTACTACATGTTTAGTGGCATGTAGGGTCTTTTAGCGTACCAGTAAAATGAAGCCTGTGTTCTTTCCTCTTGTATGCTGCCGCATATCTTTATGGATACAATAAACTCTCTCCAAAAGACATCCTGTGAAATAATGGGTTTTCTGTTTTAGATTCTGTCACCTCATCTTATATACCAGTAAAACCATTTGATGAGCACTGCGAGAAAGTCTCTATGGAAGTGGAAGAGTTTGTGCCAGAAGAGGCCAAATACAATCACCCTTTCACTATCTATAAGAATCACCTCTATGTCTACCCCCAGCAGCTCAAATATGAAAACCAGAAAACGTTTGCAAAGGTAATGTGTGAAGGACTGAAAACTCAAGGTGTGGATTTTACTGATTCTGTAAAAGTGTGTATGTCCATTGCAATGATATTTTAGTGCTTAGTTGAAAGCTTTAATTTTCTCCTGTAGGCAAGGAACATTGCTGTGTGCATTCAGTTCAGAGATTCAGATGAGGAGGGGGCAGGCCCAATGAGGGTAAATAGTATATTCTTCATATTATATGAAGTTTTGCTCTTGGTTAAAATTACATTTAATTACTTTTTCTGTTGTTTTTTGTTCACTCTGTAAAGCACTTTGAGCTGCATTTGAGGCCTAATACACAGTTTACAATTACATAATTGTTAAAAATCACCAGAATTATTATAGTGTTGCATTAAAGCCTCCTGTGAGACATAATTCATGTATGTTTTGGATTGTGTGAACTGGTCCTACATCATTGTGAAAAAGACCATTTATCAGGCTTTTAATTTGTTCCCCCCCATCTATTACAGTGTATCTGTGGCAAGGCGGGGGGGCCACTCTTCACCACTAGTGCTTTTGCTGCTGTGTTGCATCATAACCAAAGCCCAGACTTTTATGATGAGGTAAGATTCGTTATTGTATGATTATTGCTGAAGCACCCTTTTGGACCGTAACTGGTCTGCTCATTAAACATTTACTGTGCCTCCAAACAGCACAGGTCTAGGCCTGTGCAGTTTGCCGGCGGAACAAGTGAAATCAGGTCATGAATGTTGTTTTTTCTTCCTCTTTAAAAAATCTCATTAAAATGAGATTCTACCAACTCGAGTTCCTCTTGATATTGCAACACATTGGACAAGACTGAACCGTGAACCAAACAGAAACTCACTCCAAGGAAATGGAGAAGTACTGAGTCATTTTATATCAAAACATGTCTTAAGATTGTCAGGATGAAAACTAAACACAAAGGTCATTTTGTTCATTCTGGTTACATGACCAGTCACAAGACCACCCCCACCTCAAAAACCCTTGGGCCATGATCGCTTTCTTTTTATGATTGAGGGTTTGAGATGTGATTTCATTTCGTTTTACTAAACTAGAGAATCTTGCTGGCCTATGTCTGATGATGTCACCAGGTAAAGAAATCACCCTAATTCTGGAGTATTTTATGTTTTCAGCTCGAGTGTGTTCTACTGGTGCCACCTTGTGGTGGGACAGAGAACTGAGTTTTAGTGAGTTTACAGGATTCCTACAAAATAGACAATAACGGGAGAATAATCTTTTGTTATCACGACAAAAATCCTAAATCGACCTAAACAAAAAAACTTAGAATGTGGAATATTAGCATACCTTACATTTCCCTTTGTCTCTGTGTAGATTAAAATTGAGTTGCCGGTCCATATTCATGAGAAGCACCACATTCTCTTCACCTTCTACCACATCAGCTGTGAGCTAAGCAACAAAGCCAGCTCCAAGAAGAGAGAGGGGGTGGAGACACTGGGTGAGACTTTGCATTGTTGTTTTTTAATAGTTCATGTGTTGTTGACTTTTACATTACTGATATCACAGGAGGCTGCAAAATGCAGTGATAGATCGGGATGCAAAAGTGTGTGCATTGTGAACTTCAAGGGACCAGTCATGAATTCAAGTTTTTTCAAAAATACATTTATTTGTCAGGTGCTTCTACCCAAAGAAACTTACAATTTGAGGAAACATTCAAGTTTCAGGACAGTGTGAGAACCAGAGGAGAGTTGGTTCTCTAAATGCCAAAGTTTTATGTTGGGAGTAGTGCTGGAAGATAGATAGTGCATCAAGAGAGAAAATACTCTCTGAATAGATGAGTCTTCAGGAGGTTTTTGAAGATAGAGAGGGATTCTGCTGTTGGGTTGGCAGAGCCAGACAAAGCTCCTTGGAGGAGTGGAGGGAGCGAGTAGGAACTGAATGATGGGATTAAGGTAGCCGGGTACAGACCCAGATGTCACTCTATAGGCAAGAGTTAGTGACTTGAATTAAATTTGGACAGCCATGGGTAGCCAGTGTAGGTCAACTAGCAGTGAAATAACATTGAAATAGTGTAATGTGGACCCAGCAATGGAGATGCATTGATGTGAAATTTCTGGGTCTCATGCATTAACAAATACTTAATGTCTTATAGTAGCCGAAACCAATGCCATAATCTGAACATTGTAGTGAATAGTGTTCAGGTTCCGCATTCCTTTGTTCCTTTGTGTAGATATTTGTAATTATTTAGCATGCACTTTTATTTAAAGTCTTTTACAACATGTGTACCTGTGTGAATTTAACAATTAGACATGTCACAATACACTCAGGTTATAAGATTATTTGATTCATAATACTGAATTCACAAATCAGTATTTTCACATTATTTAGAATGAAATTTGTATGAAGGAAAATCATGACTATTAAGTTCTGGCACAATTTTCTAGAGCAGGAAGCTGAGGGCGTTGTGGTTTATGACATGAATGTGCTGGACTGCGTTGTTGTTGTCACTGGTTTAATACTATAAACAATGCAGTTACACCAAATACCATAATTAACAGAAATCTTATTCTGCATGAAACATTGCCACATCTTCACAATGCATATTGTCAAATTTTCGCAATGCAACATCATTATTCACTGATGCATTAGTACACCCCTAATAATGATTGCTAAAAATCAAGAACAAGAAATTGTGATTAAGTAACTACAACAATAACATAGTTTAAAATCATCATTCCCAATGATGAACATGATAGAGGGCTATTAAAAATACCCATGTAAAGGCAGCATGTTAAAATAACTCTTACATCACCATGTTTTGATAATGAAGATAAGTAAATAAGATAAGATTAAAAAGCATTTACAAAAAAATAGTCTGTTGGGCCTCAGTTCTGAAGTACAAAGTGAAGCTGAGCACATCCTCAGTCACTACAGCACAGCCAAGACAAACCTGAACACAGAGACAACAGCTAATCTGGTTTGTACAGGAACATGACACTGAAAACTTTTGATCTGAAAACTATTTATGTTGCTCAAAACTACTCTGTTTTCTGTCAGAATTCATGTCAGTAAATTATAGCTGTAAATTGTGAAACACAAAGTGACCAGCAGAGGCTGCTCTAGAGTCTAGATAAAAGGGGAAATTACACACACACACACACACACACACACACACACACACACACACACATGATCTAGTTCTTCCTGGTTAAAATACTTTCGATGGCAGTACATTATTTAAAATAATTTATAATAAAATCAGTGTTTCTGTGTATCCCTAACTAGTATCATGCATCAAATTACATTCAAGTAATCTGACCAATCACAGTTCCAGATGTTTCCGTTGGTGTGAATCAAATCATTCTTGTAGATCAAACAAAGGTACATTATTCAAAATAATGCTGGTCAATCTGAAACCATGTCACACTTTTGAAGGTCCATCTAACATCTTCTGTTTTACAGTGGGATATGCATGGGCACCTTTACTAAAGGATGGAAAGACTCAGACCTCTGACCTACAGCTTCCTGTGTCTGCTAACTTACCTGCTGGATACCTGTATGACAAGAACCAAGACTCCAAAAAGGTACTTTTACTCTTTGCCTTTCGCTCTGAGGTCAGTAATTATTTGTAGGCTTGTTTTTTAGTACTCAACAAACCACCTGTGTTATGTGTAAAAACTTCTTCTTTGACTAATTATTCTTTGGAGTCTTCCCTGAATAAAAGTTTTTCACATGACTAAACCCAAGAATTTTTAATTGATCACCAGAGACATATTTAGCATCTTTCTATGGTAATCTGTCCTTTCAGCTTTTTACTAAAATGGTATCAAAAATGCTCATTATTTTAATTATTATTTGATTTATTCATACAATGCCTAATTTTACATTTTTGAAAAGACATGGGTTGTATGTGTAGGTTTAACATCTACATTGAATCCCTGCTATGGTGAATACAAACACATCCAGAAGTGCTGTACATTTTGGAATGTCACTCTAATTTGTGAATTTCTTCCACCAGTCATCACCCGACATCAAGTGGGTGGAGAATGCCAAGCCGCTGTTCAAAGTCAAGATCTATGCAGCATCAACAATTTACACTCAGGTGTGGTCTCTCCACACAAGTACTATTGAATAGATGTGATCCACTTCACTTCAGCCCATTTAAAGAGTATATTTAATTTTCTTTCACATCTGTCTTTGATACTATGTTTTTGGTTGAAAAACAGTTTTTTGGTTTTGGCCTGATCTAGGATTTGCACCTCCATAAGTTCTTCCAGTACTGCCAGCTGATGAGATCAACCTCAGAGGGGAACCCAGCAGAACTCATCAAATATCTAAAGGTGAGAATAAGGCTGAAATTTACAGACATAGAGACTGACCACAGAACATTGATGTCCGTTTAGCTTTGGATTTTATTTTGTCGTTGGTAAAGAAATTCAGAAAGATATCAATGTCATACATCAAATTTTAGAATTTGAATATGTATATATGTATATACAAACACACACACACACACATATATATTTATATGTATA
>JBBPCX010000011.1:15904036-15933409 GCA_037974365.1 Hydrocynus forskahlii
TATATAGCTATGGTGGATTAGTGGGTAGGATATTTGCCTCTGGACCAAGAGGTCATGGGTTCGAATCCTACCTTCAGTATTCCACCACTGGGTTCCTGAGCAAGACCCTTTACCCCAAGTACCCCAAGTTTGGATAAAAGCGTCTGCTAAATGCTGTAAATGTAAATATAAATTTTTGTTTTGTTGCCGGTGAAACCTCGCTCTAAGATATAAGGGGCAAAAGGCTAGGCATAATTTGTAATGTTAGACCTCAACAAGAAACAATAAAGTTTTTTAAATATCTGTTTTCCTCCTTCTTTTACCTGTGTCAGTGCCTGCATGCTGTGGAGACTCAGGTCATCATTAAGTTCTTGCCCACTGTACTGGTGCAGCTCTTCCAAGTTCTTACTACAGCGAGCAAGGAGCCTCAAGAGATCGCCATCAACTCCACACGGTCAGTTCTTGCTCTATTGCAGAGTAACATGAAATGAATGTGCATCAAGAGTGCCTTCTCTAAGAAGATCTTTTCTGAGTAACCAATTTGTCACTTCTATACTTTTTAGAAGATTAATATTAGTATTAAGTTACTACTAGGGGTGCAGTGATACATCATGACACATTACATCCTAGTACATGTGACATATGGAGATGAACAAAGACATTTTATTGCATCAGTGATTCAGAAATCTGAACAGTGGTGTATTTCTGAGTAAAACTCTATCTGGTGGTGGGAGTGGGAGATAATACTTGATATTATTTGTTAGTAACAAAATTATTAACGGTTTTTAAAATGGACAAGGATATGATCTAGCAAGATAAACATATCTCTTTGGATTTCGCATTGATTTAAATCAATATGAAACGACTGGATTGGTTGAATACCAGAGGTGTTAGTCAGCATAATCCACACCCACACCTTCAAAGGTCACATGTTCACTATTATCTCATCATTATCTATATTCAAATGAGAGAATACGGAGCATATCAAATCAGAAATCTACCGACATTCCTGAGCTGAGAGTACTGTAGCAGCCCAGTAGACCTATAAGTTGTTTAGCAATTACTATGAACAGCAATGACTGTTATAAATGGGAGTGATAAATGAAAGTGGGACACATATCCATTCTGTGTACAGTAGTATTTGAGTAATGGACTACAGTAGTGATTGAGTAATTTTCCCCACAGTGTAATCATTCACATTGTATCCCAGTGTCATGAAGAGGGACTGGAGCACCACCTGCGCTCTTTTCTCAAGGTACTCTCTCCTTGATTCTGCTTCTTGTGCGTTTGTGTCATAGTTGTTCTATAAAACTGTCAGTGGTAGTGGACTTTGTATAAAGCATCTGTAAATCATGTTTTCTTCCGTAGTATGTGTTTCTCACAAGCAATCCAGCATCAGGGAACTCAGTGACTACACATGAAGTTTTAGCTACAACTGTGACTGCCATTCTCAAGCAGACTGCAGATTTCAACACTTGTAACAAGTTACTAAAGGTAATATGTGAGTGAGTGGGTGTCTGTGTGCTGTTAGATTCTCCCACTGAAACCTCAGCATGAGATCATTATGAAGCTGTTTGCTGTGTTTGACTAGAAATCGTGTGATAAATTACTCCAGTAGCAGTGGCATCATGTTCATTGTTTCTACAGCATGCTGTATTTTCTCTGAACAGCAGGCAGTGCTGTGGGCATTTTTTCTTGGTAACTCAGTTGTCCTTGTACTGGACTGAACCAGGGACTTTCCTGGAGCAACATTCAGCACAGGCTCCACTCAGTTAATATTGAGATCTCTCCTTTTTGTTCCACTGCTGAAATCATATTGTTCCTTTTCACGGTCATTCCAGCACTGAGCTGTACACAGTGATTCACTGACACTGCGTTTATAATACTTTCAATGAATTAACGAAGCTTTTTTTGTCTGATATTCCAGTACTCCTGGTTCTTCTTTGAAGCAATAGCCAAGTCAGTGGCTCAGTACCTCCAGGAAGGCAACAGAATGAAGGTTTGTGCTGTCCACCTCATTTACAGCTTCTTCAACCTTTTTTTGACCTGTAAGACAGAGGAGATAAATGTAATTCATTGCCATTTTAAAATAATAGATAATGTGCTGTGTTAAACAGCAGTGACAGGCTTATATGCCGATCTAACATGATTGCCATTTTTCCTCTCCCATTCTCCCTTTTGTTGTCTACATTACTGACACACCACAGTTATCAGTGGATCAGTACAATATTTCCGCAGGACAACTGCATGTATTCACATTTTGCTGGTCTTAACTTTCCAATGGCTTTGGTGGTACTGGTGTTTAATCAATATATGCAAAATGTTGGTCTGTCTATCTTTGTTTCTGTCTCTCTGTCTTTTTTTTCTCCTGTTTTTTTTTTCTTCCCTGCATATATTCACAAACACAAATACAGTATGTACTTGGAAACATTCATACACCTGCTTCCTTGTTCTTTAAAATGTGTTGGGTTAGGTGTCATTTCCCTGTGCATTTACATGGAATGAATGCCAACAAACACAGCAGTAATAACATGAGCTATACACAGAAAGCTCAGGTCCAACACACTGTTCTGTTTTATGTGGGCCAGTGTGGACATACACACTGTGTAATCAAGAGGCTATCACCTAAAATCTCTGAATGTTTTATTCAGAGTTTTGGGTTGATATGGTTACTGTGTACATTATTAACAGAGCTCTACCACAAGAAAAGGCCCATGTTTCTTTCTATGTAGGTATCAGCTATAGATGCAACAGTTCTTTTTTGTACATGTAACAGATGAAGTGGGTCACGGAGTTCATTCTCAGTACATTTACATATCCAGGACTGCATATTCACAGGACTGACATGTAGTGCTGCATTGCTCAATGCATGTATTCAGTAATATGCACATGTTGTACTGCATTCAATGTGTACATCAGGCGACTGATTTATAACTACAAGGGAAGCTCCGCCTCCTCTGAAATGTCACAAAACTTGTCATGTATGTACTTTTGTATTACATTTCTTTTACAAACAGCAAGCTAGAACATGTTCAATTCCATGTCTGGTTAATTCAGAATCAGAATTTCTTCCATGTCGTCTAACAGGATTTTTTTCTCCTACATTCCTGTGGTTGCATAATCCATTAATCCCATTGAAGTGCAGCTCCACTGGACTTCAATGGCACTCCAGAATATGCTTTGTTTGCAGTGTAGCTAAGCTAGACTTTTCTAGGACAAGTGCTTCAAAACATCGTTTCCAGGCAAGCTCAATGTCTCTGGGAGGAAATGAGGGAGTGGGCTGGCCAGGAAGCTGGGCTACTGCGTTATGACTGGAGGAGCTGTCAAAGTGGCTAGACCTCTTTTTGACAACCTTTTGGCATTAGTGCATTTCAAGATCAGTCACATGTGGATTTTTGGCATGCGAGACAAGCTGCTACTCCACAGTCTGTTATTTGCTCGTAAAATAGCCCACAGTTTTATTTATACATATCCTACTGAAAAATATCAGCATGAATATAGTGTTCTTCGGGTTGGTCCTTGTTACAGTTTAGTAAAGCTTGTTTGTTTATTTCAAACTAGGTTGATCAAGTGCTTAAAATGAATCAAGTTGTACAACTGCAACACAATGGGCCAAACCTGTTATAGCAACCTTGCTCTGCTGGCATATTGAGAGGAAACTGGTCTCAGGAAAAGACTCCCATTCGACGTGAATTTGTGATATGATAAAAAATGCCTAAAAATGCCTGTCTTTAGTGTAAACCCTAAATATGCCCCCAAATATGCTCCCAAAACACTTTGGTACACCCTGTCTTTTTCTTTGGTATAAGCAGGGTAAATACAGTAATAATTGAATTTCATTTCTAGTAATAAAAATAGAGTAAAAGGATGGGTAATTACCAATAATGAATGATATTGATTGAAGATGAGGATTTATAATTAATCCAGCAGCACCACTTCTTCAGGCGCTTCAGGAGGAGTCATACTGTAATGACCCGCTGATTAGAGCGGACACTGGACAGTGACTGAATAGCTTCTTTTTGTTGAAGTTTTTTCTATAACAGTTGAGTTGCTGTAAGGCCACAAATCATGCCGCTAAACCTTGAAGCAGCACTAATCGCTCACCTCTCACTCACTCATCAGCCATGCCCACACTCTCACCTTGCACGCACTCAAACTTTTTCTGGCGCTTAGGGTCATTACCAGAAGCTTTAGAATGTGCAGGGAGTTTGGGCGGCATCAAAGAGCTTTAAGGAAATCTAGCTGAATTGATGTTCATATTTATATTACAAAATTAGTAAATTATATTTTTCTTAATAATTTAGCACTAAAATGCATAAAACAATTATATATTGGCACAAAAAAGCAAAAAATATTGGTGGTTTCTGCGAATTAGCGGGGGTCTCTGCGAACAGTTATTAGACCTGAGGAAAAAATCTGCTAATGACTGAAGCCACGAACTCTGAACCGTTAATATGCGGTGGTTTACTGTATACACAGTTAGTACTGCACTACTCAGTAAATGTATACAGTACATACTTGCCTTTCTTTTTTCAAGACATACACAGCATGTATACTCAAGGTTTACTTCGTTACTCAACACTTATACTCAGTAATATACAAATGTAGTACTGCATTATGTAATACGTGTACTGAGTATTTACTACTAGTACTGCATTGCTCAGTGCAAATACTCAGTGTATACATGTTGTATATATTTGTTAGATATTCACATGTACTAATGAGTTACTCAGTCCAAATACTTGGAACATATACACGCGTAGTACTGCATTAGTCAGTGCAAAACTGTAAAATCTTTTTGCAAACTATATGTTCCCCCATAGATGCCTCGAGCCCAGAGGTTTCCCGATTCCTTCCACCAGGCCCTGCAATGTCTACTGCTTTCCATCATGCCTCACATCACCATACGCTTTGTTGAGATTCCTGAGGAAGCCCGCTGCGTCAACGTCAGCCTGGCTAACTTCATTAAGGTGTGTCTTTGTACTTACCCACATCTTGAATACACTCACGCACAATCAAACATGGAGCGGCTCTTATGTACTGCTAGTACATATAGAAGATAAGCTACAGTGATGTTAGAAGAAGAGAGTGCAAAAGAAATGTGCCTTCTAATTAGGCCTTCCAGAATGATCTGTACAGTCCAAATAAAAACAATAAAGTTCACGTATGGTGTTCACATATGATTTTGAACTTCCTGTAAAATGTATTCCACAGCAAAATATGTTGGTGATTGTCTCAACCTTTTAAATGTTCGTAAATTTGTTGAAGTTCTTTTGTGTACTTCAGTTCAAGCTGTGGTTCTTAAGTTGTGGAAATGAATTGACCACAGAGACATCAAGTAAAAAACAGGTCCTTTATACCTCTTGTATTTGTTTGACCCTAAACAATTATGTAATGCAATTGTGGACCTTTGTCTCACAACTGAGAAAATGGGATATTTGTCTTTGACAAATGTTTAATGGTAATTTCACAGTAAGATCTGTTTAAATGTGAAAGAAGGCAACAAAACCTGGCTTGACCTATTATCGTATCTTAATATTATACAATATTATACCCTGTTATTCTAACTAAACATCATACATTTTATTTACTGTTTTTAATTTTACAGCGTTGCCTGACCTTCATGAATAGAGGATTTGCTTTCAATCTTGTGAATGACTACATGTGTGGTTTCAGCCAGAAAGACCCCAAGGTAAGGTATAAGGTGTGCACTGAGATTAATGTATACACCACTTGTGGGTACTACTATATTGCTCCCCTAATGTTCTATAACGTTCAGTGCCATAGTCATCTAGCAAAAATCAGGTTCCAAATCAGGTTCCAAAATAATCAAAATGTTTTTGATGCCTAAAATAAACAATTTGTCAAATTAGTTCAAGCAATAGATCAGTGGTTTTCAGCCATTCAGCTTCCCATGAGTGACGCATTTTGACTTTTGCAAGCTAGACCCTGTCCGAGTAGTTTTTTAATCTGATAAACAATGATCAAGATCTTTTGCTGGCTGGACCTGTTTCTGACATCATTTAATATGTTTGGTGGTCGCTCGACCATAACAGGTGTTAAATTTTTGCTCTGTTAACCACTTATTGCCTGCTATAAGATTTAGATGTTTATATACTTGAACTAATAGGGAGCAGAAAAAAACGACCACACTGAGGACTTTACAGACATGCCTCTCTTTAATCTGGTGCGTTATTTAAGAAGCTGCATTTCAGATTTCCTACTCTCTGTTACGTTCTTTATGTGGTACTATGGTACTATGGAGAGAGACACCACTCAGATTATTCCAGTTTTGTTGTGGTTTGTTACTGTGTAGTTAATTTTCTTTAAAGTAGACAATGAATAATGTATTATTTTTCTTTGTGGTGGCGTCAGTATTCTTTCAGGGCGCCAATGAATGAATAAAGAGGAAACAGTGGTGACCCATTTCCTGTTTATCCTATTCTTTAAAGTCACAGGTCATTTACTTTCTTCACGGCATTGTAGAAAGCACTAAGCGTAGTGGCTCACATGGTTTATAATGTATCCTAGACCGCTTGTTTTCACACTGAAAATTAGCTTAAGAAGTTTCATTCTGGAACAAGGAAGCAATCTCCTAAGATCTCTTAATCACACCAGCAAAACAGGGCCATATACTTGAAATGTCTTTCTTTACTTAAGTCTAAGATGTGCTGTTTATAAATAAAACAAGCAAGATGTCTTGATTGTGCTTGGAATAACTACTTATGTATGCATACAGATATACCCTAGATTTGCAGATAAGAACAGAGTTGGTCAATACGCAAAACCAGATGTAACTAGTGGATACATTATGTAATGCATAATTATAAAACAGGCCTAGTGCCCCTCCTACAACAATGGGGAAAATGACAAAATCACCACTGTCATGTGATGGTTCTGCTGGAAAGCGGCAACTTGTTTATACTGGTATACTGCCACTGTCCACTGAGAACCAAACATGGAAATGGACAAGACCCAAAAACTTTCACTCCCCCAACATACAGGTGAGGGGGGTTCAAACTAGAGCACCTGGATTAGGACAATGGTTCTCAGCCCTGGTCCTGGAATCCCTCTGTTCTGCACATTTTGGTTGTTTCTCTGCCCCTAGCTCTGACTAATCAGCTAATTAAGGTGCATTTCCTGTGGTGCAGTGAGTGTCCTAGAGCAGGAAAAAACTCAAATTTGCAGGGCGAAGGGGCTCTGCACACCAGAACTAGATCATTAACAGGTTGAGTTCTTCTTTCCATCCTCAGCAGAAGGTCAGGGTTAGTTGATTCTGTTACTAAGATAAATGTATCTTGATTGTGATTGACGTTATCTCAGGGTTATGCCATTTTTCCTTTCACTTGCAAATCCAGATCCACCCACTTGTTCAAGACTGGTCTTTGAAGTAGAAGCAGTCCAAAATTAGCATGTTAGTAATGCTCACGAACACGCATGAGACACAACAGTAACTTTTAAATATTCTTTGAAAGCTGACAGTTATCAGTAAACTTAAACAGTGCTATGGAGTATAATCTGTAATGAGTATGAGTAGAATCTGTAATCTTTAATGAGTATTGTTTTTACACTTCACAGTTCTTGATCGTACAATGTTAGACGAAACTGTCTACTCATGTGCTTGGTTTAATGACTAACACTTATTGAGCAACCTTCTCAGACCACTGTTCTGTCTCAATATGGTGGTGTGTGTTTCCCAGAAAAGCTTTCTTTAACGCTTACCCATTACAGCCATGACACATTACTGTGAATTGGTTTGTATTGTGTGAACTTTTGGCTAGAAACTCCATTCATATGCTTTATGCTCACACACACACACACAAACACACATATGCTGTTGAAAAAGTTGCGGTATTTTACTGGCAGCAAATTCTCTAGTGATTTACAGTTTAATTGATAGTACACATATTGTGTTATACAGTTATAATATTGTCTTTCTAAGTAGATATAGTTTTCCCCACATGCCAAGCCTGTCTAGCTTCTGGTACAACTCTTTCAAGCATACTTTAATCTAATTTCGGTGTAGAGTGGACATTTTTTTAGAGATGACACAATGATTTCTACAAGAATACACGTTTATAGTCTGTAACGTAAAAATTTCACAATTACATTTTAATTTCAAAATTTAGTTTGCATTGCATTTTATTTTTCTGTTTTAGTTAAAAACAAAATTAAAATTGTCTAGTCACATTTTTTTTTCAGGGAAGTCTAGATCGATACAACCAAGCTTTCTTTCCTACTGATTAAGCCTTTAGGGGCTGGACTGAAAATCTTATGTAGCATCTTAGTATACGTTTGGTGCTCATTTCTACAAAGAGGAACTTGTTTAATTGAAATGTCCATTCAAGTGGTTTATATGGGACCTACACAGACATGAAGGATGTAAAATGGATAGATAACCACCATTTATGCCTTGGGCCTATTTTACTGTTGCTTTTTCATGAAAATGAAGCGGAAGTAAAATTTGCATAATGTTTAAAATTGAATTTTCTCATTTTACCATTGCAGTTTATTAATCTTTGAAGGGTATTCCTAGGGTGCCTTCTGGCGGGAAACTAGTTTTACAAATAAGACTGAGACTAATCACGCGCAGCATTAGACTGTAGCATTAGGTTTATATTGACTGTCAACAAGATTAGAAATTAGCATTAGCATAGGTTTGGCTTTTTTTTGTTTTGTTTCCTGCTTTGAGTGACATATACAGTCCCAACTGAAGTTACAGTTCATCCATGATGGTTAGTATATGCCCAGCTTAGATTTTAGAATTGGAATTTATAAATTTACCACAGTTACATTATTTGTTCTTTAAGCACTGAAGACACATTTTTCCTATAATTATAAGGAGCCTTATCTAAGTAAAGGTGTCACGTAACATGTAACATTTGTCATTTACAGGTTTTGACAGAAATGAAGTTCTATTTCCTCATGACAGTGTGCAATCATGAGCACTACATTCCTCTCAACCTTCCCATGGCTTTCGGTCGAACCAAGTTACAGAGAGTCCAGGGTAAGATTCCAGTCTATCACAGTTTTCTTACATAGTTTATCACATGGATTTCACCCCTTCTAGCCCCACACTGCCTGCATTTGGCCCCATTGGCATATTGTATACATTGTAACTATAACCTCTGACCCCTTAATATGTGGCAGTAAACTTATTGTGAAAAACTTTACTTTAGGATCTCTGTTATACTTGTGCTGTTTCTGTTAAATTAAGTTCAGAAATAGCCATGTACTATGGGTATATTGTAACAATATAAATGTATGTGTACACATCTACAAATGCACAAGTATAGCAGTTCCTTACTGTAAATGGCTATAGCAGGGTTGAGTTTCCCAAATGCCTCATAGTCAAATCTCTGCTATGTTGGAGAGCAAGTATGACTCTCTGTAAAAGATTGTAATCAGCAAAACAGTGTGCTTGGGAAACTCAATTGAAGAGGCACTCAAAGCTAGTGATGCACCAATAAATGTTGCTCCTGACCCCCCCAGAACACATACTTTCAAACACCCCTTTCTTCCCTGCATGATGTCCTCCTTTGTTTCATTTTCTGTTTTCTGTTTTTATGCTCATGATCAGATTTTATTTCATACGCGGCGGAGTGTTTTGGCGTCATAGGTAGGTGATGCCGGCCAACGTCAATGCAAAATTAGTCCGGGTTGCCAGTTATGGGCTCTTATAACCTCACTAACTGGCTAGCCACTTTCTCCCATTAATCATGCTTGAACAACTGCCATCGCATCTGACATTTCAGGCCTGGGCTTGTGCTTCTCTAAAGTGGCCATGCGTTATGAGTCTTGCTTTGTTATGCTGACATATTGCGCTTGATTATACCAGGGATTTTTTAATTTTTTTATTTTGTTTGGAACAACAATTTCAAAATGTCAGAGGTGGATGGAAGCCTGTGGTGTTGGCTGAGTTTCATGATTGTGAAACTCTGTTGTATGTTTCTGTCATGAGTGATAGGTGCTGTGTGTCTTCTACAACTGTTATCTTTCCTGCCTTCTGCACTTTATGACTGATTTTCAGTGGATACAGAAGGATCTTGTGTAGATCAGGGATTTCTCACACCTAATACCAATTGATACAGTGGGTAATGAATGTGGAACACATGGACTTGTCTGATGAGTGTAATTTGATAGAAATGTTTTAAACATAAAATAGGTTTAGCCTGTTTTGTTCAGGCCATTCTACCGAGAGATCCCGCTGTGTGAAACACAAGCTCTTTCTGAAACTCATGTTTTTCTTCTGTTGTTCTTCCCTGCTGGAGCAAAGAGCAGCGTGGAGAACAATAAGAGCACAGGCACAAACCAAATATGTAATATACTGTTTTCATTTCAGATACACCTTGTTTTTGTGTGAACATATTTCACTATCACAACTTTGTCTCGAGGGCCTAATGAAAATTTCTTGTCAGATGATCCTTGCCACAACATTTGCACAAATGCATCTTTTTATATGTACCATGGTGTCTAATTATGCATGAAAAGCATTTACTTTTGCTTGTCTAGCAACTTGAAGGATCGCACCTGTCAAAATGTTCTTATATAGGTGTTATAGATGGTGATCTCCAGCAATGCACAGTTGGTGATACTGGTTCACTGTTTTGCAGATCAGAGTCTGGAGTACAGCCTCACTGAGGACTACTGCAGAAACCATTTTCTTGTGGGCCTGCTACTGCGAGAAGTTGCGGAGGGCCTGCAGGGCAGTCCAGAGATTAGGCAACTGGCTGTGGCTGTTTTAAAGAACTTGATAATTAAGCACGCCATGGATGACAGATACACAGCTTATAAGGTGAGTCATGTGTGTGAGTGCAGAGGTCATGAAGAAGCGGGACACTGTCCCACTTTCTTTCAGGCTAAAGAACAAGGGTTATTACTGTTTTGTGTGGCAGGGTGTCGTGGACATTTTTTCCCTGAACTGCCTTATTGTCGTCAGAAGTATTTGCGTACACAGCTGATATGCTGCTTTATTTGACTGAGAGTTATATGTGAGCATTATTTTTAGCTATGCGCGCTGGCTCATGTCAAACCAAATGGACATGCTGTTGCACTGTTACACGTCATAGTCACGTAGACAAGTCTTAGTGGACAGCTATCTTTGTCCTCAATATTTAGTCTTTTCCTTGCTTATTTACCCTTTGTTTGCTTTATAAAGGAATAGCATATTTAGCAGAACTGAAACTCTTTTTTTACACATTCCTACTTCTTGGCATTGTCAGTTTGGTTCAAATTTGAGACTGAGTTTCATTCCCAACCCTAGTAAACATAAAGCACAATACTGACATACAGTATCTATCTTCAAAGGTTTCTATACTGAATAGAAATAATGTTTGGCAGACAAAGAAACCTGAAACACTGTTGATGCCGTGTTGATGTGAATGGATCTTTAAAAATATTTAGCCATCATGATAAGCTACTGTCTGTTGTGCTTCCGTCTACTGCAAACAAACAGCAGGATCAGTGTCAGACAGACCTCATGCAGCTTTTATAGTTCAAAGGACCTGTACGTCACCCAGCCACATTCAGGCACCGTACGTGGTTACGCCTCAGCTTTAGTTCTACGCCTGGCTCTTTGTGTAGTTAAGCGTGATTAACCACATTTATCTTATTTGCTTATATTAGATCCTACGGTTTTGTTTTGTTTTTTCAGTCATAAAATACTACATTTTGTCATCGCTACAAGAGTGATTAGAATAAGCTTCTTCAGGTTTTTATAGCTTTTAATAATTCAAGACAAACTCCATGCATGAATGTGAGGGTGAATGCGAAAGTAAAGTTGTGGGTCAGTTTTCATCCAGTGAGAGCAACAATATCTGCCTGTTCTACCACGTGAGTGTATAAACACTGTTGGAACAAAACTTTTTTATCTCCACTTTTGTTTTTCGTATTTTTATTAGCTGCAATATACAAAGGTCAAAATCTCAAGACTAATAGGCTAATGATAATGATCTAAAAAATATTTTTTGTTGCTTCAACTTACATTGGGAACATTTTTTCCATCTCTTTTTGCGGATATGACATTTAATTCCCACAACAATGACATACATCATATATATTCAGGGGTCCCAACCCCTCTAGCCCCTTGCTCTTGTCTCACTACACTTTGTTTCAAAGACAGTAGTAATTTCCAATTTTGCTGTTGCTTTTGTCAGTTTGCTGCTCATTCATGTATTCTCTGTTCACCTGTGGACACTGTCGGGCCCATAAGTACATAATGTTTTGAAGAGAGTCTGTATAAAACTGGTACATACAATATAAACTATTTGATGCAGAATGGCAAAAAAAATGCTAACATACTACTGAAATTATTAGCATTCACTAGCAGCTCACGCTCTTGACCATAAAGGTATTGTTTTTTTTCTGTTTTCTTTTTCTATTTTTGAACAATAGTTAACCACCACGCTCTGATAAGCTGCTGTCTGTTATGCAAACTGTCCCCTGCAAACAGCAGGAGTGGCGTCAGACAGACCTCAGGCAGCTACATGTTTGCACTTTTACAGTTCAAAGGATGCAAACAATATGCCTCATTCAGAAACCATAAATGTTTATCGGTCCCAGTGTACAGTCAGTGTTCACAATATGTAAACCTTAGTTGTTAGAGACTTCTCCATGCACAACAATATGCATGTTTTTCAGTCACAAACTCTTGGTCTTTGTCTCTAGAGTAGGAAAGCTCTTGATACATTATGTGAGGAAAGTGCCATGGTAACAGGAGTAAATATTTATAAATTAAAGACTACATGTCCTGTGCATCCCACAGACAGATTAATCTTTGTTCACTGAGGAGGCATTATTTACCACATTAACAGTCTGTGACTATACACGTATGTGTATCTGTGCCACTTGTGCAGCATTATACCTTTCTATGTACATGCTTTCAGATCTTTAAGTTTAAAGTTTGAGGACCCCCTCCCTTCCCACTTTCACTGTAACTATTCAATTAAGAAAATACATCTGTAAATTAATCGTTTAAGATTATTTACTGTTTTGAGAATATTTTGACACACTCAGCTCTATGTTCATCAATGTGTCTTCCTTGGCACACAGAACAGGTTTTAACTAAATAATGTTCTGACCCACAACAAGGGATAAGGATGTATTCCCAAGATAGAAGAACTGTTGTCAATTTTGTGTCTTTCCCCAGTTTTTGTAAAGTAAAAGCACCAGAGACTGCTTTCTGTTGAATTTGTCCAGTTACTTCTAACTGATAAAAAAATTTAAGTAAAGTGGCCCCGTATAGTCATGCATGAACACAACACCGCACAACAATGTGAAATTCTTTCTCAGTATTTAACCCATTCACCAATTGAAGCAGTGGGCAGCCTGCATCGAGGGGCGTCCAGGGAGCAGTGTGTGGGGACGGTATCTTTCTCAAGGGCACCTCAGTGATGCCACTAGCAGTCCTGGGGGCAAAGTGCTAACCACTGCGCCACCCAGCTTCCCCAAATATTCCAAATATTTTTAAAGACTAGGTACCTCCAGACCTTTGTCTGTCAGTTTACATTCTGCTGTTCACTATGGATCTGCTTTTTTTTCCATTTAATCCCTGAACAGAATCAGCAGGCCCGTATCTGTGTGCTGTATCTCCCACTCTTTGAACTGCTGTACCAGAATCTGAACCAGCTGACTGCACAAAAGCAGCCTTCACGAACCGGCTTTGGCCTCATGGTAAGTTTGTACTGTGTATTAAGCAGACTTGTCCACCAGTCTAAGGGTATCTTCACACCTGAAACTTCCTGTAATTGGCTTCATTGTGTTTTCACACTGCAAACGAAACATGTTTCTGTTTGATCCACCTCTTTTAGTTGGACCAAACTGTGGTCCGTTGATCAGGCCTGGCACCAAACAAGTCTAAAAGTCCAGGCCAAATGAAGTGTATTTGGAATATCTTATTTCATGCCAAAACAGAGTTTATTTTGGTCTGGAAAAGGTTTGAGACACCAGAGGTACACTTCTCATCAAAGTTTTTAAGCTTCTTTTTTCAAATAAATCAGGCTTTCTATCCCAGTTTTGTAATGTAGCCAGAAAATCTCAACCTCATTGTGTTACATAGTGTTACATATATTTGTTGTAACATACTTTGTTAAAAATACTTTGTTTAAGTCAGTATTATAAGATTCAATTAAATCTGCGCCATAAAGTGGGTGTGAAGACACCTTTAGACTGGTGGACGAGTCTGCTTAATGACAGTATTTATTGTTATCGGAATAAAACACGTGCTTTTCTGAGCAAATTGTGATATCATCAGTACTAAAAGCGCACTGAACAACTGCCTGCATCATTACAAAGAGCAGAATTGGTCTTGTGTTCTTTGGTTTGGTGCAGTGCAGTGTGTAAAACATCGAAAATCTTTTTCAGAGCATTCTTGTCTGTTCCGGCTTATCAGATCTCAAAAAGTACACATAATTTAGGAGTTCATACTTTGTCCTAGAACAGAGGAAAAAAACATTATTTTGTTAAATGTTTTCTCAGTGCAGAGATGACCTGTCCTCTACTGGCTCAATAGACACTCGCAGAGTTAGTACAGCCATTGAAAAGGAACAAGGTGAGTAGAACGGCAAATGTCATAAACTATTAAAAAAATACTGCCGTAGTTTTGGGACTGTGACAGAAAAACATGTTGTGTATGCCTGTTGAAACAAACATGTGAAAAGTGTGTTTGTGGAATAGCTGGGATCATCATGCAAAATGGACACGTAAAGAAAGAAGACTCGAGACTCTCTATGTACGGTGACCCTGGCACACCGGATATTAATGAGGTCAGACATTCACACACTTATTTGTTATCCAGTCTAATAATAATAATAACAATGACAATAACAATAACAAAACAACAACAACAACAATAATTAAAAAAAATTATACTGTAGAAAAATGCACAACATCGGACATTTTGGCGCATGAAATCAATAAATCAGTGTGTGGATAAGAGCCTGATCAGTGGATACTGGAGCCAGCCATACTGAATTAGAATGTGAGAAACTTGCCTAGTGGAAAAGTCTCTGGAAAATAAATAAATAAAATAATTGCTAAATCCCAGCCCTGCCTGCAGAGATGTCATGAACCATTAATAAATTGAAGCATGCACAGTTAAACACATGCACCAATCTCACTTTTGCTCCACATATTTATGTGTAGTCAGTGCATGTTGTTGATTTTCTTGCTCAGTTACAAAGACGTGGTTCCACAATGAGCACCCTGCCCACTATAGGGCGACTCGGACATTATGAAGTAAAAGGACTGCTGCTGTGTTTCCTGCACATTATACGGACAGTGTCAGAGGGTCAGTACCAGCTATCTCATTTGTTTAGTTCCAGATATTTATCATATACTTCTGTCCATGCAAACATGGTCTATGTCTGCTAAAAATGTTTCGTTTGAGTGTCCTTACGTTACATGAGGAAAAGACACAAATATAGTTCTTCTGAGAACCAGTTTGAATAAATGTCAACAAACTAACATATCAACAAACCTTCCTTTCTTCCTTGTTTTCTTTTTTTCCCCCAGATACCCTACTGGCTTACTGGAACAAAGTAAATCCGCAGGACATAATGAATTTCCTCAGTCTCTTAGAGTGAGTGAGTCACTTACCCTATGAAAATAGGACTTAATCTGTCGTTCAGTCATTTATAGATATGCAAACTTTTGAGTAATCTTTTGTTATCATAGAGGAGTGGCAGCGCTTTTTAAACCGACACACCTTACAACAATAGAAAGTGTTGCAGCAGATTATGTGGACTTCATTTTTTTTAATATTAAAAATCACATGATGAAAAAAATGTGATGAAAGACAAATAAAAATAGAGAAGGTGTCATTGGAAAACGGTCATCAGGAAATGGCACAGAAAGATGAATTCTTGTGTGAGTAATTAAAAACATCACCTACAGCTGTTAGAGAGTTTTGTTACTGAGACGACAGATGACTATTGACCCGTATTAAAACTAACCAAAACCAAGCATGGCCAAGCTGTGAGTCACACATGACAACTCTCGTTTAAAGTAATCATGACAGTCTTCTTCAAATGACACATTACTCTTTGAACCTTGAGAAGCTTTTCATGTCCTGTTTCCTACCTACTTTTTGTTCACACAGTTCATATGGTTTCAATCAGTGTATTATTTAAAATGACATAAAAGACACAGTAAATTCTGCTTGTAGGTGTTCCCCCTGTATAGAATAACATGAAGTGATGTCTAATCTGCAGGCAGTGTCTGAGCTGTAAACCAACAAACACCTGGCTGTTTCTCTTCTGAGTTCTGAGTTAATTTATAATACGAGCTTCTGTTGTTTTAATAAAGTTCAAATTGTTTTTTTGTACAGGATTTGCCTGATCCAGTTTCGCTATGTTGGCAAGAGGAACATCAGTAGGTAAGAAATGTTGCAGATTGTAATGTTTTGTATCTTGTCACTTACTGAATGAAATATTTGTGATAATTCTTGTTACATCCTACAACAAAACTGTGTTTGCCAAATACTTCTCCTGGGGACCCTCAGCACTGCACATTTTAGATGATTTCCTTATCTGACAAAACTGACTCAACCCATAAACTCAGTGTCAGGATGATGGGCTGAATTGGATGTGTTACGTCACAGTGCTTTTGCTGATGTCGGTCCTCAGGAGCGGGGCTAGGAAACATGGATGTAATAGGTCAGTGAAGTCATAAACTACTGCTTACAGTGCGTTTCACCAACTAATATAATAACTTTTCCTGTGTGCGTGTGTGATTGTGTGTTTGCGCAGGTGTCAGGAATTGTGGGTTTCTAAGATCTTAACCTCAGACAGGAAGTCTCAGACCATGCCAGCAATGCGTGGTCGATCTGGCTTCATGCAAGCCAGTCTACAGCAGTTCAGCACTATGGAGGCCTCCAACACACTCAACATTGGTACTCAGCATCACTTCAGAACACTACTCGTATTGTTCCTCACAAAACTTGGATGCTATAAATGAGGCGTGTTCTGTCTGATCTTTCTTGGGAAGATGACTCATCTGTGTTGCTCAGTGGTTTCAGCCACCTGGCCTACAACGTAATGGTATTTTTCCGTAGGTGGAGGTCCTACAGAGGCAGAGATTAACCACCAGGCCCTGCTAGAGGGCAACATCTCGACGGAGGCTTGCCTCATTGTGTTGGATACTCTTTCTCTTTTCACTCAGAGCTTCAAGGTAAAACAAGCAAACTTAGAGAGATGGGTATAGAAATGATGATGTTGACGTATTATGCACTAACAGTGATTTCTTTCATCGGTACCTACAGAACCAGCTGCTGGACAGTGATGGTCACAACCCTCTGATGAAGAAAGTGTTCGACATTTACCTCACTTTCTTAAGAATGGGGCAGTCAGAGGCGTCACTCAAACATGTCTTTGCCTCTCTAAGAGCCTTCATCACCAAGGTGAACACAGATCAAGTGACATGTGTTGGTCTGTACTTGTCAATGTCTATAAAAATTCAATTGTTGCTGTATAATGTTATTATATGGCTGGTTTGTACTATATTAAGAGAAATTCTTTCAGACTTATTTTTGAACAAGCCATGGTACCAGGCAGCCAATCATAAAAGATATAATTCGCATATATCTCTCAAAAGTGTTACAAATAGCCAGTTTGATTCAAAGAGGTGGGAAATGTTCCCATATGACAGAATACAACTGTTTTTGGTACCTCAGATTTTTCATGGAAAAGTGAAAAACATGAAAAAAGTACAATATGGGCCCCAAAGAATTTGGGGAACTAAACGAATGGATTTTGGCATGCCTTGCTGATTAAATGTGAATTGTGAAATCTGAAAATACTTTCCTCCTCAGTTTCAGGTGTCTCTCTTCAAGGGCCGTGTGACTTTGTGCGGTTCACTGTGTTATGAAGTGTTGAAATGCTGCATGTCCAAACTAGGAATCCTGCGTGGGGAGGCTGCTGGCCTGCTCTACCTCCTCATGAGGAACAACTTTGAGTATACCAAGAGGAAGAGCTTTTTGCGAATGCACCTACAGGTACAGCAAGTCCAGTGGGTGGACTGTGGAAGCTATGGAATGTTATCATAATGGTTCTTCTTTTAATCTCCACAGTGTAACAGGAATGCCACTGAAAACAAAAGAATAGGTCATCTTGACACACAGTTAACTGAACCACTTTTAGCTGACAGATCTGTGCCCACAGAATTGTCTTCATATTCTTTAATTAGACAGTAAAAGAAAATAAGACAGTGAACTATGACTTCTTAGAAAGGATATGAAATGAAGCACCTTGGAGCACCTTGGTGACTAACGATGTCTCCCACTGCACTTGCATACTACTACCAATTTAATTAAAAATAAATAAATAAAAAAACCTCTTCCTAACTCTTTCCACCTTCCTTGACAGGTGTTGCTTAAGTATTCTTGACAGGTATTATTTAGGTGTACTGAGCGTGCAGTATCGTGGTTGAATTGTGGATGATTGACTTAAGTTTAGCTTACATGGCCTAAAATACAGATGTGGATTACTTGAGCACTGATGTACGTCGCTCTGGATAAGGGCATCAGCTAAATGCTGTAAATGTAAATGTAAATGTAAGCCAACTTCCTTCCTTTGAACTGTAATGGGGGTTTTCCACTGACTGGGACCAGCTTGGTTCGGTTCAACTCTACTCGCTTTTTTTTGCTTTTCCATAACTAAAATCTGGTACCTGGTACCTGGTACCATTCTTGGTACCACCTTGGCCGAGGTTCCAAGCGTGCTGATCCGATACTAAATGTTGACGTATACATATTGGATGTTACTGATTGGTTACGTGTTGTTGACTGGACCCAGACAAGCCGCCAGGCATTTTAAAGTACCTCAGGATAATACTTTCTCTGCCTCAGCTTTTTGACAGTGAGTGTTAACCAGAGATGGGGACTCGAATCTGAGACTTGGACTTGAGTCGCACTTAAGTCACACAAACAAAGACTTGTGACTTTACTTGGACTTGGTAAAAATGACTTGTGAACATCTCTGGTGTTGACATCGGGAAACATATTAATTATGTGCTTGGTCGAAGCGGAGCTGGATGGGTGGTTTACCTCAGCAGCGCCCCGCTCGTGCCAGAATGTTATGTTTGGTTGCTATAGCCATCAGTTACATGAAGGCAGTACTTTAATTGTAGTGGAAAACTGTAGGTCCGAAACCAAACTGAACTGAGCAGAACCGAACTGAACCAAACCGAGCTGATACCAGTCAGTGGAAAACCCCCATAAGAGGACACTAGTTGTACATTTAAATGTATTTCAGCATAGCTTGACAAAGAAAGAGTATTTGTTTAGAGAACACACTTTTGGAAGGTAAACTCTTCAGTATGTTTCAATGGTATTTATCGAATTTTTGCTGGATCTCTGAACGAAAGTAACCTTGTGCTGTATATTGTCGTTTGGTACATTTCTGCAGTGTTGTGCATTAATGTTATAAGCATAATTAAATCTTCATTACAGTTTGTGTAGACCTCACTTATTCCTCCTCTATAGATCATCATTGCAGTAAGCCAGCTTATTGCAGATGTGGCTCTGACAGGCAGCTCACGCTTCCAGGAGTCGCTGTCCATCATTAACAACTTCGCCAACAGCGACAAAGCCATGAAGGTACAGAGGAATGATTTCACCCCTTAATTATTCATTAACCAAAAGAATTCACCACAACTTTCATTTTTTGCCTTGTTTGTTGCAATCCTGTTGGGCGTGAATCCAGAAGGAATTGTAAAGTAATAGATAAAATCTCAAATGGTTACTGCTTTAGTAGAATTGAATAGAATTGAAATAGAGATTAAAAAAACTTTGATGCACCATTGCAATTGTCCATCCTGCTGATTTGTTTCAAAGTGTATGTTTAGGCTTTTACATAAGAGTGCTTGTATGAGTATGTGTGAATGAGTGTGTGTGTGTTTGTGTGTGGTCCAGATTTTGTAAAGTGCTTTTGATAAAAATATATTTAATATTTTTCCATATGGGAATATGTCCATATGTTCCTTAAATCATTCCGTCAGCGTTCCTTCTTCTCATAGTTCATCCTATTACCATCTTTTCCCTGGTACATGATGCACACACTCCCGACTGTTGACTTAATGTAAAATGAACCGTTATTCATCAAATCAAGCCACCTTCTCCCATTGCTCCATGGTCCAGGTCTGATACTGACGTGCCCATTCAGCCTTTTCAGGCGCTTTAGCAGAGGACGGGAGTCACCACAGCCGCTCTGACTCGTGTGCTGCTTCTCAACCCCACATGCAGCAAGCTGCCATGCACTCTTTGTTCTGACACATGTATACAACTACAGTAACTCCTCCGTATGATTCAGTGACCACCGCATACCAGGGACATCACATAAAACCTGCCATTTTGGAGATGCTCTGTCGTGTAGCCATCGGAATTTGGGTCTTGTCAAAATTACTCAGATTGCTCTCCCAGTTGTCTTGCTTCTACACAGCCTAATATATGCCACCCATTGGCAGTTTCCATTACAGTGAGAAGTGTTATTCTCTTCATCTTTCGGTGGATTTCATGTTGTGACTGTATATGTATGTGATCCCTAATAATGTAAAATACAAAACGTGTGTGTGTGTGTGTGTGTGTTTGTGTGTGTAGACTACATCATTCCCAGCAGAAGTAAAGGGACTAACAAAGCGCATCCGTACAGTCCTGATGGCCACTGCTCAGATGCGTGAGCATGAGAAAGACCCAGAGATGCTGCTGGACCTCCAGTACAGTCTGGCCCGCTCCTACGCTAGCACTCCTGAGCTCAGACGAACATGGCTGGACAGTATGGCCCGAGCTCACCTCAAGAATGGAGATTTCTCAGAGGTACGGTTCACATCCTTCACAGCTGTTTTAGTAAATTTAGGTTAGAGCAATCAGCAATCAGTTGTCTTTTCTACACTGACACTGTTGTTGTTGCATATAGGCAGCAGATAAAGTACTATATGTATAGTTTTCAAAAAATAAAAAAAAATAAATAGGAAAACTATTTTAATGTACACTAATGTATAAAGATTTTATTCTATGTAATGCTGGACCATTTCTGTTGGTAAATTTACCATAAAAAATACCCAGTCTATTTTCATGTTATGAGTAATGAGGTTGTGACAGTGACACTAGTCAGTCTTTTCTGTCACCACTGAATTGTTTTCTCAATCCTTTATGAAAGATACCTAGAGAGTGAAGAGTTAAAAGTGTATCAGGAATGCTGCCGACGTTCAGTTAAAAGGAGTGATTCTTATCTTCATGCAGTAAACAGCCTTCTTGGAGCCACACCCTTTGACTTTGCTCTCCTTGACTCTACCATGGTTTCTATGTATATTATTGTATTTTTTGTTTTGCAGACCTTTTTTCAAAGACTAAAAACTCCAGTTTTGCTTGATTTGTTGAAAAATTGAGTTGAGCACTGTGATCCAAATTTGTAGCAAATCACATACATAGTTTTTTGGGTTTCACTCAGGAGTTGGCCTTGGTTCTGCTCACTGAGGGTTATTAACTTCTGCCGCTGACAGTAGTATTCAGACTATGAGTGGTATTTGATTGTTATGAGCATGTGCTTTTGCGTGCTACTAAGGGCAAGTCCAAACCAGCTTGTTGTGTTGTTAGAACTAGAAAGCCAGGATCCTAAATTACTCTCTCTGTTTTGCTCCGAAATATCATCTCAAGCACTGTACTGACTATTTGTTGTGAATTATGCTGCTGTTTATAACTTTTGAAAAAGTTGCATGCAAATCACAGGAAAATCATAAGTGTAATCTTAAGATGGCTCTCAGAAGAATTCTTCTGAGGTACGTCATAAGTCTAAGACTGTATTCTATTGAATAAACCTTTATTTAACAGGCAGCTATCTTTAGTTAAGGAAAAAACGTTTTATTTGCACTGACTGTTTGGCATTCAAATTGTACTACCAACACTGCTCCCAGTCTGAACAGGGTCATGATCTCTTAAGAAAAACTTAAGCATTCTATACAAACTTAAAAGGGACATAATACTGGAAAAGTTACGACCTCTGAACTACAAATCCCATGAGAAAAATTAAAGAATCCATGGAGCCAGATAAATATTTTCTAGGGCAAGGGTCAAGGGAATGTTACTTTCTTTTCTTGCAAGCCTTTTTCCTTTTTATGAATTGAAATTGAAACTTGAAGAAATTGTTTACTCAGAGAAAACATTCATAAAAATGTTTAAATATAAGCATTTTAGTCACTCTTACATCAACAACTTAGAAAAAGCCTTGAGTAGTTGCTTTTATCTCCATCCCTTTTTTTCATTTTGTTCCTTTGTGTCCACAGGCAGCCATGTGTTATGTTCATGTTGCAGCATTAGTGGCAGAGTATTTGCACAGGAAAAGTAAGTTTTATTATTATTATTATTATTAAACCTGTAATTGCACTAACTAAATTGCCTTTATTTTATCAGTGTATTATGCCAGCAATTTTTGTCATATAAGACCTGATTTGTGGACAGGAAGTTCCACTGTGCCCTTCTTTAACCACCTTGCCCATTTTCTTGGCCTTCTAGGCAGATTTTGCTTGCCTTCTCATGCAAGAACCATGGTACAATTCTTGGGCATTATGGGTAACTCTTTACAAAATGGATGTGTATTGTGAGTGATTAAATTTTAGTAATATTTCATACTTTTTAGGGATGGCAGATTTAACGAACTAACAAAAGTTTACTAAATAGAGATACAATACTGATACTTTTCTGATACTTTTCTACCATGGCCCACAGTTTGAAACTTTATGCAACACAAAGACAAAGAGCCAACATCTCATGCATCTAAGATGGTTTTGGTGGTTCAGTGCCCTCGGCCCAGAGTTTTCAAAATGAAAATCCTCTACTTTCTGGCGTAATCCCTAGCATAGTGTTGCAGCGCCTGTGCTCCTGGATTTAACAGGCACAGGCATATAGCCCACACAGAAGGTGCATAAACGGTAAATAAATTAGTCAGAGCACACTTTTCTATTGTGTGCTAAAGTTTTTTAAAAGTTTTCGGAAAAATTTAATGCAAGCAGGTTTGCATAACAAAGTAGCTCTAATTGTTTTATTTTGAAAAACTGTATTTTGACAAGTGAGGATTAATCTTTGAGTAGAAAGCCTCAGTCTGTACAAGCGATATGAATCTAGGGCTTTGGGGAGTGGCATAGATCTGGTTACACTAGCCCAATAAAATTTCCCTTTCTGAGTCACATGCAAATCGAATAAATGCTCAGCACAGTCAGCATTTAGACTTCTCCCAAAGTTATGGTGCTGAATATAACTCGTCATATGAAGTGTTCTGACAGGTGGGTGTAATGTAGACTAATTTGCCTATATTGTTTAAAAACATGTAGATAGTAACACGGTAGAGATGAAATGTGTCCTGTGGTTTTCAAATACAAAATGCGTGCGACACTATTGGTCAATTTGGCCTTGTCCAGATTAGTTCCAATGCAAACTAGAAGGACGCACCAGCTGCCACCAATTTTGCATAACTAGAAGACAGATCAGGAGTTCAGATAACAGAACGTAAAAGACTGCTAACTGGTTTCAGAAGAGTTCGATTCAGGAAGTGCACACAGGCACCCACTAACTCATACCTTCCTAAAGTTTTCCTGCTTCATTGTATGAAATGAAAAATGAGCCTCACAGAGACCAGTAATTCTTGCAATGATGAACTTTCGTTTTTGTGATCTCTTTGTCTCGGACAGTTTTGTGCGCACTTGTAGGTTATTAGACATTATTCTTTGGTGGTTAGGGAGTTGGCCCTGCAATCAGAAGGTCATGGTTTCGAATCCCAAGACTGCTAGTGGCACCACTGAGCTACCCCACAAAGGACCGTCCCCACATAATGCTCCCCTGGCGCTGCCTACTGGTCCACTTGGGTGAATGAGTGAAATCCAGAGAAGGAATTTCACGCTGTTCACACTGTACTGTGGTGTGTTCATCCGTGACTATAAGGGGCCACTTTACTATACTTTACAGAGCTGTTTCCATCTGGACTGGCTGCGTTTAAGAAGATCACCTTCAACATAGAGGAGGAGGCAGCCATGAAGGAAGACACAGGCATGCAAGATGTGTACTACACTGAGGTCGGTTTTTTGAATGATTGAATGATTATTGGTAAATAGAACATTAAAGTGCACCACTGATGCAGGAAAGATCATAAAGATATGTACTTTTTTAAGGAGGTGAAAGGAAATTGTTTTTCAAACAGAGTTATGAAAGTTTTTCTTTATAATGGCAAATAGTGATTCTAGCAGGCCAAACATTATAATGAGTGAATGCAGCATTAGCATGTTTTATATTTACTGTTGATTTAAAGAAGTAGTGTAAAATACACTAATAAAAGTTGTGTGTGTAAAACAGGATGTTCTTCTAGAGCAGCTGGAAGTGTGTGTAGAGGGTCTATGGAAAGCTGAGCGGTTTGAGCTCATCACACACATTGCCAGACTTGTCATCCCAATCTATGAAAAGAGGCATGAGTTTGAGGTAAGAGAAGCCAGAAGGTATTGGGACAAGTTACATCATGGACCTTCCTTTAGTAACACCATCTCTTATTTCACGTGGCATTTTTCTATAAGACCTTACTCTCACTGCTCTGCCACTCATAAAGTTTAGTTACCAAACAGGCCATATATCACGTACATGAAAGAATTCATCACGCTTTACAAAAAAAAGGGATATTTGGGAGAAGTATTTAAACTTCCTTCACATGTGCTTTACATCTATACCACCTAATGTCTTGCCAGCAGTACGTTCAAAGTCATTATCTTTGTTCATATTCGATTCAAAATTCAATCAAATATATATTTGTCGAGCACTCTTTACAGTGGATGTCGCCACAAAGCAGCTTTTCAGAAGTTTGGTTCCAACAGTAAGCCAAGAACAACATTGGCAGGAACTTATAGGGCATGTGTAAGAGACACTGAGAGGCATTAAAATTCAGAAGGGAGACCCTCGCAAACTATAACAATAAAACAACAGTTAAAAGATTTATAAATAAACAAGGTCAGGTATCCTGATCACAGCATGCACCCACAGTGCCCCTGAAATCAACATTCGAATTACTAAAGCAGATAATCATGCAAACTGTGCTTAGCCTTGTCCACCAACAGTGCACTTATGAGGCGCAGAGTTTAAAAGGTTAGTAATGTAACGGATTCGTTGACAAGCTAGGGACAAAACATAAAATTAAAGAGTGGTGACAGAGTTATAAATAAATGAAGTTCTTTCACTAAAACATTGTACAGGGTTGTTATTTTACAGACGCACCACATCTCTCACACATACATCTGGTCCTGAGACGTTAAAAAGAGTTAATCTTCTGGAAATATTGTGTAAAAATATATTATTTTATTGCTACAGTTTATAATATATAATGTAATATATTGCATTATGCACTGCCTTCCTTCTTTTTAGTGTTCTGCTTTTTCTGGTGTTTGTGAAAGCCTGATTCGTGGGTTTTTTTGTGGCTTTTCATGAAAATCCAAAATTAAATTAATAACTGCTCTTCTCACAGAGCGTGACGAGGCTAAACCACTGAGCATTTCTACAGCGAGGCCCACTGGAGTGATGACAGGATTCAAAACTGACATTAGATCAAGAATTATTTTGTTCGCCCGTCTAAATATCACATGTCAAAAAATACAATCTTCATGTCTTTCAGTGCCCCTTGCTTGCTGCATACCTATACCGTGATATTATAAAGTTGGTAGTGTTGAACAGCAGGAGTAGAGGGTCTGCTTTTGACTGTGTGACTAGTAAGCTAACAAGCAAACTGGCAGGCAGTCACATATAAATCACATAATCAAATACAAATATATGGTGCCTTACACAATATACCAGTTGTTTTCTTTAGGCTCAGGGGTTTATTACAGAGCAATTAATACAGGATGGCGTATGTTATGTTTTGTACATTTTATTATTTTTACAGTCTTTTTTTCAAGCAGCAGACAACGTCATTCAGTACATTTTGTCAAAGCCATTTCCCTTTTTAGCTAACAATGTTAATGCAAATTCACATGTTGTAGGTTGGCACTTATATGATCATGTAATTTAGCATCACATCAGACACCAAATAGAGCATTAAAATTGACACTAGAAATTGTTATCATTTGACTTAAATCAAGACTGTCTGAGTTCAATACTAGCATTGCCAGTTAGTTCATTTTGAGGCTCTGTGGTCTTGTCTATCTGGCTAGCACTGGCTCATAATGTGTTTATGGAAACCAGTCGCAAACAAGGCTTGGTCTGTGCCTCCATATAAGGCTGCTCCACACAGTGTCATAAATATGGCTGAGACAAGTTTATACCAACATGACCTGTGCACTCAATGCTTAATTTCTCCATAAGATTCTGCTATGCTCAAATAATTTAAACACTAGTGGCCATATTCATAAAGCATTTCACAGGAGTGTTCTTTCTAGATCTGTGTGCTTTTATTAAAAGGGACAAATTTTAAAGACCCCTCCCCCCACACAATTAACTGACAAGCCACCCACTTCAGGGCAAAGACAAAACAGCCATATGATAGATAGATGTCCCATAGACATTATGTATGATGATGTTACCCACAAATAAACTAGGGTGTGAGCTTGATTGTTTTAAAGGGGACATATTATGCAAAATAATTCTAATAGGTCTATGGGCTATACAAAACATGTTCATGAAGTTCTTTGCACAAAATCACTCTCGCATGAAGAGATATCACCAGCTTTATTCTTGTCAGTTTCAGTCCCTTTCAAAATGAGCCATTTAAGGGCTCTGTGACTTTTATGCAAATAAGCTGTTGCTGGCCACGCCCCACCCATCCCATGTTTATGTAACGAAACGAACTAGCTGGTTAAATACTTAACTTAAAAGTCATTATTTGAAAGTACTTACATCTCCCTCATCTGCTGACTTGTCACGGACAGTAGGTACAGATCCTCCTTATTCACAGCTCCTTATTCAAATTTTTCGTTCCACCTTAAAAGCAGTTTTTAAGGTGAAACGAAACCGATTGTTGCTGGGACATGGCCATCGAAAATGAAACAGATCCACGTAGTTCTTCGGTTTTCTCTGTCTGGAAGAAAGGGTAGGGATTTGTGCTGTTCTTTGCAGCAACAACACAACAGTTCATGTGTGACTTTCCTTTGCCTGTAGACATAACGCTTGGTGTTTTATCCATGCTCGTAAAACTAGCAGACAAAATGGCGGATCTTCAACTAATCTAGTGGGTGGGGTATTGACAGACGAGGGGCGGTTCTATGCAAATTGGCCCTGTATTACATCACAATGGGCCCTCCGTCCAAACGGCTCATTTTGAAGGGGCCTGAAACTGTGAAGAATAAAGCTGGTGAGATCTCTTTATGTGAGTGATTTTGTGCAAAGAACTTCATGAACATGTTTTATATAGCCCATAGACCTATTATAACTTGTTTAAAAAAATAGTTTTGCATAATGTATCCCCTTTAAAACTAGATTTCATTTTCATTCATTTCCAGTAAAACAGTTGAAAATAAATGTACGTTGAAGTTGCTTTTGTCAAGAAACTTAACCAAAATAAAGTTTAAGTTGACTACAGATTTTAATCAATAAAAGTGTCAACGGTATGAGCATCTACCTCAGAGCAGTTACTGTGACCGAACCCTGTAGTTACAGATTCTGGATTGACATTTTGGAATTACTGTACATACTGTGCAAATTGTTCCAGATCCCAGTTGGCTTTGAGGCTTGGTTTGTGTTTGCCTTAGAGATTAGAAACATTCATCCATTCCCACGGAATGCTTATCCAAATGGATGCAGGTCCTTTGTGCTTACCATAAAAGACATATAATGTTTCTATATTCTGGTAGTAAATTAGGCCCAATCTGTTCCAGCTGTTCAAACAAACTCCAAAGGAGGCAGGAATTAGGGGGTGATATGATAATAATGTAAAACTAATAGGGCCTCTGTCACTTGAAAGGACAAAAAAATGTCCTGGAAACATGCCTAATTGAAATTCAGAGATATTGAAATTAGGAGGGACATTTCTGATTAGATTCAGCTGGATCTTTGATTTTCAAGTTGGACGATTTGATTTTATTGCGAGTGTGAATGTAGTTTCTTGTAGACTCACGCACAAACAAATGAACGCTCTTAATTGTTTTCCTTTGTAGAAGCTGAGGCGGTTATACGACACTCTGCAGAGAGCTTACTCCAAAATCTTAGAGGTGATGCAGACTGGTCGTCGGCTACTGGGAACCTACTTCAGAGTGGCCTTCTTTGGGCAGGTGAGTGAGGTTCACACAGGAAGTGAATACGCCTGAGCTGTATGTTTATGGTCTATATTTAAATGCAAAGAGAGCATCACGTTATTACAATTAGTGTGACTGCGTCAACACATTCTTATCATTCTTATCATTCCACCTGTTTTGCCTCCTTAATTCAGTCCACAGACTTTGAGCGATTGCCCCCGTTCCAACTCAGATACGTCTGTCCTGATCCCATGTCGTGTGCTTGTATACGGTTTTGCAGTTTTATGGACAATGTTTGTGTAATGGTTTCTCAAAGTTAACTTTCTTCCCATAACAAATGGAGGGTGGAATGATTACTTATTGAGACGTTGCCAGCTTTTTGTGACGTTGCCACTCTGCCAGCTTTGTCCCTGCTCTCTTAAGCTTTCATTTCTCCTCCCAGACCAAGCCCTGTTGAGTTATTCTGATGTTTTCTCTGGCTTCTTACTTTGACTCCTTAAAAAGCAGAACAAGACAATACAAAAACGCATTTCATTTTCTTTGTAGCTTGTTTTTTTTTCTGTGTGATGGACCTCACAGTTTTAGAGGCTGGCTCACTTATTACACAAAGCTGTGCCCCATGACGTAACGTTGCTGTCTTTGACTATCTCACCAGCTTTATTCTTCACAGTTTCAGGCCCTTTCAAAACGAGCCGTTTGGACAGAGGGCCCCCATGTGACGTCAGTAGGGGGGCAATTTGCATAGAACCGCCCCTCATCTGTCGAGATCCCTCCCACTAGCCTGTTGCTTGTCACCCCTTTCAGCGGCCATCTTGGGTCTTTGCAGCTTTATGTATGCTGAATTCAGCCGTGCCTGACCACTGCAGTGGCAAAAACTTGCTCCGCCCAGCTGGCCAATACTCGCTCAAAGCACAATAATACAACCTCCGCTATTGGTTAAGGCAAAGAAATGAAAATACACCAATCACGGCATAAATTGCGTGGTTTGTTCCTGTGGACATACACAATAAGGCGCGCTCCGCTACGGCCCAACACCAGATTAGTTAAAGATCCACCATTACGTCTGCTGGTTTTACAAGCAAGGGTAAGCCGAGCACAATGTCTACGGCACACATGAAGTGCTGTGTTCATCTTGCTCGGGGTCGAACATGTAGGGCTGGATACCACCTGTTTTCTGCCTTTTCCAAGTGTGTTAAGTGTCCCAATACTTTT
>JBBPCX010000011.1:15934571-15947902 GCA_037974365.1 Hydrocynus forskahlii
GGAAAGAAAGAAAGAAACACTTTCACTGGTGTTAAGGACATGGATTCTAATGTACAATCCAGAAGTTAAACGCGCAGCTTAAGCAGAGGATGGTGGGGCGTGGCCAGCAACATCTTATTTGCATAAAAGGGACACAGCCTTGAAACAACTCGTTTTGAAAGGGACTGAAACTGATAAGAATTAAGCTGGTGATATCTCTTTATATGAGAATGGTTTTGTGCAAAGAACTTCATGAACATGTTTTGTAAAGCCCATAGACCTATTATAACTTGTTTTTTTTAAAAAGTGAGTTTTGCATAATAGGTCCCCTTCAAGAAATTTCTCTTCTTTCTTTCTGGCTCTTGAACTGCTTTAATTCCCATTCCTAATCTGCATTGTTACAATTAAGTCATGCATTTTCATCAGATCGCTACACTGTTTTACAGCATTTACAGCATTTAGCAGACGCTCTTATCCAGAGCGACGTACATCAGTGCTTAAGTCAAGTCAAGTTGAGCTTTATTGTCATCCCAGCCAAATACACATAGTACACAGTGAGACAATATATAGGTGCAGCATACAACACAACACATTCACAACACAGACAAACATGAGGGTAAAAAAAGGGGGGACTGACTTCTGAGGTTAAATCTATGTATGTATAAATATATCTTCTTCATGGTTCTTCATACCTGTAAAGCTACACATAAATCAACATCTGCTTTTAATCAAGTCACTGCTGGCTAAGTTACAAGCCTTAAGAAACCCTGTCAAAAAGAAAAAAAGTCTTGAAGTGTTTGTGGTTTGCACGCTACATGACTGATCAGAGACGGGGGGTGGCACATTACAAGATCTTTCACCGGAAGGAATCTCAGATGAGTCTATCTGGTGTCCAAACTATGTGATGTCACATACAAAGTGATACTCGAAATGAGGCAATACCATGTGTGAGGCAGAGTATTTTTTTCTTCCAAAAATGGATGTCGGTGAAAAGTGAGTAAGCTACGTCGTTAGTTCTGAAGGTTTCTTTTGGCAGTCTCCAAAGCGAACGAGCTAGAACTGGCTGCTGTGAACCTAGCTTTAGTGGACTCCACTTCTGTAATCAGCAATCAGCAATCGCACCACTTTTTTTGCAGTCATGCATCACTCTTTTTTGTCTTATCGAGTATTTTTTAACAAAATACACCTGCCTACCTCTGAACAATAGCTTTTAGGAATAATTTGGAAACAAAAAACGAACAGTTGAAACAGTCCTGCCCTTCCTTTAGAGGAAGAGGTCTGTAGACACATGCCTAGTGTCTGAAGTTTGCTTCTACAGTTTTACCCTAGAACTACGAGTTTAATGTAGTTAAGAAATGGAAGCTTATAGCCAACAAATCAGTTTTTCACTGAATTATTCCTTTACCCCCTTTAAATGGAAAGTAAAGGCTCATATTCCTTATTCTTAGATCTTTTTTTTTCAATTACTGAATAATAAGACTAAGAATTTGAGATTAAGCATGTTTTGGTGATTGCCTCAACCTCAGTACGTGAAGATAAAACATATAAATCAAGTTAGGATCACTAGGGCATTTGGATCAAGTGTGTTTTCTCCTTTTTTGTACTTAGAGTGAAAAAAACTGGATTTTCTTTCAACAGCTATGTGTATTCCAAGTCTGCAAGACAGCTGTACACATATAAACACCACAGCAATATCTTTTTGTTTGCTCTCATGAAAAGAAATAAATATTTGCATACCATTGGCTACTTCCTCATCTAATAGTATGTTTTAACTGAAGCCTACCCTGGCACACAAACATTAGGGAAATATGTGCATGTGACCCCAAGATCTTTATTGCTGTACATAACAGGATGCCAAAACAGTCAATATGGCTTGGTTTATTTTCCAGCTATTCTTTGGTCAAACACTGCAATCATACATTTTCCCCACCTTCTCAGTCAGAATGATAATGTCCTACTGTAGTCCCCTGAACCACACTTTCTTTGCTTTGTTAAACGAACATCATTAAAAAGATCATTTTAGATTTTGTGCTTATTTGCTACCATCACTGAACAGATTTATAACCTTTTAGTATAACTTGTCAAAAACCTTCAGGACTTCCCGTAAGTGACCTACTCAGCATTTTATGGCTTTCATTATCTGCTGGTTTTATCGACAGCTAGGCTACACCACTTAAGTCTGCTCACTTAGGACACTAGTGTTAAATCTGCATGTTGGTAGACTATTTTAAAGTAGGATTAACTGAAATTTGATACTCAATGAAATTATGTTTAAAGCACAATTGGGGGCAAATTTGCATTTAGCAACACAATTTTAGGAAACAAAGCATATGAAATGATTGACAAACTCAATATTTATGATATCAGGGCTTCTTTGAAGAGGAAGATGGAAAGGAATACATCTACAAAGAACCTAAACTCACAGGCCTGTCAGAAATCTCTCATCGGCTGCTCAGCCTCTACGGGGACAAGTTTGGAGCAGAGAATGTGAAAATCATTCAGGACTCTAACAAGGTACCTAAAGGACAAGTCTGTACAGTCATGGTGTTTTAGATCAAGTTCTTTGCAGCTACTGTAGTTGTACATGTCCAGCATTTGGTTCATGTTGATGTTGTTCTCAAGGCTGTTGTGGTGCACTCTGATAGTTTGGGTCCATGAACCAAGCAGGAAAAACTTGTTTACTAGAACTTTTGGATGACGTCCAGCAGATTCCTTTTCTCTATACTTGTATTACATCTCTAGTTACACATCTTCTTGTCTCAGCTCTGTGTTTCACACTACATTCTGATCCTTTATGATTCCTTTGTGTGCTTTGTTATCTTTTTATATGTCCTTGTTTTACATGTTTTATATTCTTGGTATTTTGTATTGAAGTTGCCTCCTCCCATCCTTCTTCACTCAATAGGTGAACCAGAAAGATTTGGACCCAAAGTTTGCCTACGTACAGGTCACGTTTGTAAAGCCTTATTTCGAGGAGAAAGAGCTGGCTGAGAGGAAGACTGACTTTGAGAAATGTCACAACATCAACCGCTTTGTTTTCGAAACGCCTTACACCCTGTCAGGGAAAAAGCACGGTGGGGTTGAAGAGCAGTGCAAGAGACGAACAGTTCTCACAAGTGAGTACAGGAGCTGTGTAAGTCACCAGGCCCTAACCCTAACCCAAGAAAAAAACAATTCCACACGAGCTTAATGATGTCCAGGGCTCTTTCCTAATACAGTATACATATGCTGTCATTCGCAAAGGCTTGGGCCTCCCTGGTTAAATGATATGGTTTGTTTATGTGAAAATAAGTACCTGCAGAGAGCAAAAATGTTGTTTGTTTTCTGAATGTACAATATTGGACACATTTTATGTTTGTCTTATTTTTCCAGAAAGTGAACTAAGCTAATAAATAGAATTGTGTAAAAAAAAATGCTACAAAATGTCACTTAAGCGTGTTTTCATTTTTGTTCAGTTTAATTACTGAAGTTCTTTAGGATATCACTTTTGTCAAAAAGCATCAGTTGGAGTCATCATAACTGTAATTGTAACAGCTACAGCAGGTGCACGGCGTGCTTTGACGATGAGCAGATAAGGGAAAATGGGATTATTGCTAACAGATCCTCCTGTGTTCTCTGTGTGCCTGCTGTCTGATTGCTATTACAACAGAAAGGTTGCCAAGCTGCTCTTAAAGCCAGGATTAAGTATGTTGTCACATAATTGGCCTAAGGCGGAGGTTTTATTTATTTTTTGTAAGAAAACACCATGAGTTGCATGTCTTTTTATACTCGTGTGTGTTTATATTTGTCTAGACTGTTTTGTGTTGATTATGTTAATCTGTCCATGTCCACAGCGGCAAATACCTTTCCCTATGTGAAGAAGCGTATAGAGGTGATTGGGGAGAAGCATTTGGAGATGAAGCCGATAGACGTGGCCATTGATGAAATGAGAGAGCGCAGTACTGAGCTCAATAAACTCTGCTCAAACCAGGAGGTGGACATGATTCAGTTGCAACTCAAATTGCAAGGCTGTGTCAGCGTGCAGGTCCTGAAGCCTCTTAATTCTTGACCCTTGCTGCTGTAGTTTTTTTACTGTTTAGTATTTGAACCTTTTGCTTTTAGCTTACTAAGAATTAATAGCCTTGCATAAAATAAATAGTACATAATGCTTTACTTGAACCCTGCTCCATAACATTGACATAACGATGCCAGAAACATGTCGTGGCAGATTATGTCCATTAATAACAGAGTCGCGTTGTTATTACTGGCAGTTGGCATGACAGATGCTGCAGTACTTGAGGCTGTGACAGTTTATTACATCAAATATAGAATCCGTCATGACAGTTACTAGTAATGGTAACATGACAATGTTGTGTTTTGTGTTATGCAGCAGGGTTCAGATAGTGTTACTGAAAAATAATTTGGTTAAAGGGATATAAGGTGATATATTTCTGCGTAGTAATTAGGTTGGTTAATTTTTTGTATTCAGGTCAATGCTGGTCCCATGGCCTATGCCCGAGCTTTCCTGGATGAATCCAAGTCCAGCCAATCGAATAAGAAAGTGAAAGAGCTCAAAGATATATTCAGGTGTGTACTGTGTTGACTAAGCTGCTGTCTCACCTAAAGCCAGAATTGTTGTTTTGCCCATAATTTGATACGGAGGGGCCATTCTCTATAACTAGAAGAAACAGAAGCCATCAGTCTATACCTCTTCTATTTGCTCCACGTGTATGTATGATCACACACATGTGAAACATTATGTCCCTGCACTGTTATATCTGATTTTTGCATGCAGCCACAGATGCCGTTAGTAACATGATAAAGTTAATGACGTGACTGTGTGTATCATGTGTCTGTTATCTAACGTGGCTTAAGGTATTGGTAAACAAACCATTATGTGCATTGCCTTTTGCATCTGCTTGGCATTTCAAATATCCATTCAAATTCATTGTGTAAGTCCCTTCATTAACGTTTAATGTTACACAATGAATCAGGTTTTTAAAAAATATTGTTGGGAATGCTCTTCAGTACCTTTCACTAAGACTTTATACCTTTCACTTAACATCGTTTTCACTTCACATGGTTTTCATTGTGCTTCTTCCAGGAGGTTTGTCCAGGCATGCAGCATGGCTTTAGATATCAATGAGCGGCTCATCAAAGAGGACCAATTTGAGTATCATGAGGGATTGAAGGGCAACTTCAGAAGTATGGTCAAGGAGCTGTCTGAAATTATTCATGAACAGGTAGGACACACTGGCAAACCTGACAACTCCCTTTAAAATAGATGCATCAGAGCAGAATAGATCAAGAACAGTATGCATAAACGAAAGTAGTGTTTACCACAAATAAGCTGTAGATACATAAAAGCAGCATGAATGCAAAAGTAACACGAATAATAGCCGTTAGAAAGTCCCTCTTAACCAACAAATAATTACTGACATTGTTTGTTCTTAGTCTATGATCTGCTCAACAGGCTTAACCTGTTGTCTTAAAAACCTTGCCTTCTTCCGAAGAACCACAATGTTGACTCTCTGGGTGGATGATCTTGATCAGTTTTATTCCTATTTTATGTTTTTTTCATGTGTATACCACTTTCTAAAAGTGTCGGTGTTCCTGAAAGTACATTTTTAGGAGCATACCTTCTTTAAAAGGACTGTTAAAAAGAAACTAAAGTTACTGAGGTTTTTCAGTAGGAAGAAAGAATGGAAATTGACTAACTGAATGTCCTAGATCAATTTAACATCAAATTAACATCACTAAGGTAATAAGTGTGACTTGGACAGTGTAGAGGTGTACATACCCGTGGTGAACACAGAGTGTAGAAGCGTATTATATAGATTATGCTATATCTATGTAAAAATTATTTTTGTAAAGTAAGGCTTATAGCCAGTCAACATTACTTCTTTTGGCCTGTTTCTGATTTACAGTAAACAGTTTCAGCTCTTACATCATTTCACTGATCTGATATGCTGACAAGTTACTCAGGACATTCTGAAAGACTGTTAAGATGAGGTGTGACCAGATATCCAGAAAAGTCAAGCTTAAAACTACGTAGCCTATTAAACAACGAGGCCACTAATGCAGCCATGCGTGAGGAAGCCGTCACTCATTATTTGAAATTGTCAACTGCGTTCTTGCATTCCGATAGTCAGTTACTTCAGTTTTAAATTTTACAGATGTATTGTATCACAAAAAGCTGAAATGTGTAATTTGATGTGTTTTCCTTAGTTGGGCAAATAAATATAAAAAAGAAAGCAAAAAACATCCACAGAGACACGTCTTATAACTTTATATATATGTGCTATAAGTTGTTCTGAAGGTAGCGCCAAGCAACACTTGATCATTTGTAGCTAATGCTAACTCTCTTAAAGGAAGCATGTAAGCTTTGCTTCACTGCCTAAACATGATTCTCTGTATTTGTAGACATTTGTTTGTGTGCACATAAATACACAACAGTGCACATGGGCACCGAAACCATCTTTTCAAAAGTATTCAGTCCCTCCCCCCACTTTTTTCATGAACAAAAGCCAGGATGTAGAGCTATGTGTGCGCCATCCAACCCCCCTCACCCGGACGATGGCCGAGTAGTAGAGCTATGTGGCCCCCTGCATTAATAATGCTTCTGGTGCCCATGACAGTGCATTACATCATTTCATGTTAGTACAACAGCGTACCATAAGCTGGGGCTGAATGAAATATCGAATTGCCATTTTTTTTTACCAATATTGTGACTGCACTTTAAATTGCGGTTAATTTAACCCGTTGTTTTGCTGTGGTTGTGTTATTGTATACATGGGATCGGGGTTTTTGTTTGTTTTGATTGGTCTAACTTGTCCGCAGGCAGTTCAAAAGCTCTGTGTCATTTCTTGCCGTTTTCCCGCCATAATGTTGTTGATATTATAAACGATATTTTGTAAATCATACATTTATACAATAAATGCAATTTCAATCATTGCAGATCTTGCAGTTTTAAAATTGCATTTGTCCTCGTAATGTAAGAAATTATGAAATTCCAGCCCTAGCATTAACTAGTAGTAAAGACATCTAGGAAGCAAGGTCGCCATCTTGGCCACTTTAGACTTGTTGAGTAAAAGTTAAGTATACAGAACAAAAACTTATTCCTCATCTAAAAATTGCCTTTGACAGGCCCCCTTAACTTGATGGATGACATGAGCATGAGGTTTTGGCAGTTGATCTCTCTAGGAAATCTTACATTGGCCCTACAGTGGATAGCAAGTCTAGGCATGCCACCCACCCCCCAGTAACTTCGGGCGTGGATTATAATATGAAATATAATATAAAATGAAAAAAGTATGAAACATTTTTTCATTGCACTTATTTAAATAGCGTTTAAAAAAATTACAAGTACTATTTAATTTTTGTGACAGATTTATGCCTTCTAGACTGCCATCCTTAAATTACCGAATGATGTGGGCAGTCCTGTTGTGAAACAGAGCAAGACAACTGTGACTCACGTATTTGTCAGTTGATCTCCCTAGAATTCTTTCTGACACTCCACAGTGGATGTCAAGTATAGACATGCCGCCCAGCTCTGATCTTTAGATCTGTGTGTTCCGATGAAGTTACAGGTGACTATGTCTGACTTGTAGTCGCATTTGCGTGAGTTCGTGGACTGAAGAAGGACGGGCAAACCAGCTGCAATTATGAGCTCAGAGCTTAACACAATGTGAATGTGAAACAGAAAACCCAAGAGAAAGTTCTCATTTCTTATTACCTGACTCTGAACCTGGAAAAAGATCAAATGGGGATTGAAATATTTTCGGTAGTTGCATGCAAAAATATTTTAAAAATATTTTCTGTAGTTGTATTTTTTTTAAATTAAAAAAAAACTTCTGTTCTAGAAATAGAATGGGCATGTCTGTAACATTTTTTCCATCAAAATGGACGCTTTAAGCCAACCATCTAAATAACTGCTAACACTTGCTAATTGTAATGCTGAAAATAACACAGAAATAAAAGTTTTGATTAATAACCGGCCAGATACCCAGATTGCTGTTAGTTGTGTTACTCTGGTCATGCAAGCTCAGAGAAGGTAGTCTTTTGAAACAGAAGTAACTTTAAAATCTCAAGAAAAACTTCATATGCAAATGTCTCTGTAATTACTAGCAGAAGATGGGTAGAAAAATGGTTTTGTGGTCCTCCACCGTTCTTAACAGTGAGGATGACCTTATTTTGGGTAATCATCTTTCTTTACATGCCAAATCCACGTTGCTTGTTTGTTGGCAAAACAAACCTGGTTGTCATACCTTTCCATAAAACCCAGTTTTAGTAGTGTATAGCAAACTGCAGGCACATACTTTTGCGGTTAGAAGAAAAAAAAATCTTATATCATGGCTTCCCATTCATTTGCTGGCACGAAGATGGTGTGTAATTGCATGTAGTAATGGATACTTAGTGACCCCAAAATGCTACAATATTCTGCAAATTCTCTGAAATATGTTTGCCTCACTAATCACGCTCCTCAGTGTGTGTGAGTGAATTAAACTACAGATTCTCCTCCAGGCGAGTTCATGGCAACTCCAATTGTTGTTAACTTCCTTGTTATTTCTCTGATGGTGGATTTGGGCATTTTTAGGCATGTCGCTTGTTTAAAACTGTTGCCTAACTTTTCATTTCATTTGTGTACGCTTTAATTTTCTGTTCTCTGAAATTTCTGATTCATGAATGATGGGAAATGAAACAGGAAGTCATATTCTTAAACCTTCAGTTGAAATTGTGACACATGAATCGAAACACATCGGCTGCATTATTTCATAAGAATGGCAGTAATTATGAGGCACCTGGTTAAATTTTAAGTTTAATTAGACCAAAAATTAAAGGTGTTTTTTCTCATATATTCTGTGCCACAAAGACACATTTTTATTACCTTCATTACCTTCTTCAATAAGGGTACCAGTAAGTATGGGGCTGACTGTAGGTTATTCATGCATGAATCTCTATACTTTTTGCATGTTATTTTAATTATTACCTCCTAATTTGTTCCACGTTATTCTGAGAAATATATCCATGGTCTTTTCAGGACCGTCTTTTAGAGCAGTTGTGTTTGAACACTCCGTCCACATGGACACAGATATCTCAGATTAAAAGAACTACATCACCTCAAACAGAACAGACAGGAGGAAATGCTTGTATATTGGATGAAATGTCATGTACTTTAAGTAGTCCAGTTTTAATAAATATTTCACATTGAAAGTGGCCTAATACATCAGTTTTTATTTTTATTTTACTTTATTTTACTGTTTCTTTTCCTTATAAAGTGGTAACATTGTAAAATCATGTTGCAAAACCCATATAACCCATAGCAGCTGGTGGCCTAGTGGTTAGAGTTGCCCCTGCAATCAGAAGGTTGTGGGTTCGAATCCCAGCACAGCTAGTGTCATCACTGAGGTACCCTTACCATCCCCACACACAGCTCCCCGGGCGCCCCTCATTGGCGGCAGCCACCTGCTTCACTCGATGAATGGGTTAAATACAAAGAAAGAATTTCACACTGTTCACACTGTGTGCTGTGCTGTGGTGTGTTCAACGTGACTATAAGGGGCCACTTTACTTTACCGAGTCATTCTTAATTAGTTAGAATTTCATCTGCTAGAAACCACAGGAAAGACACTGGGGCAGAGTCAGTTGTACAGTCAATTCTGCGAGTCATTGTTTGCGCATGTTTGTATTTGCTTATTGATCTGGTCAGTGCAAAAAGTTTCTCTCTTCATGTGCTGTTTTCTAACCTGTCTCTGCTTTCTCTCTCTGTGCTGCCCTGCTGTTTAGATTGAATGCTAGGTAACATTTATTTCAAGTACAAACAATATTTGATATTGTGTAGCATGTACAGAGTTTTGTAAATGTTTGTGTGCGTTCCCAAATCCCAAGTATGCATCCGATGTGTTCATGTGTCATGTTAAAAAGTAAAACAAGTGTGCGCTTGTTTTGAATTTGAAATTGTTCTTACTAATTTGTCCTGTCTTATAGATATTCGAGGAGGACGAGATGCGCTCCCTCTTGCAGAACTCTCTCCATGTGTTCCGTGCCATCAGCGGAACGTCCTCAAACTTCAGCTAAAATCCTATTTACTGCTGAGGACCCTTACCTTCACCTTATCTACTCCCCGCACACCTGAATGTATAGTACGGCTTAAACTTCAAGCACCCTTCGGCGCGTTCTTCTGACTTGAGATTTTGCTGGAATGTCAACCTCTAAGAAAGTGCCATGTTGTTGCGACTGACCTTTGCTGCATCTTCTCAAATGGACATAATTATATTCAACCTAAGAGATTGCAGAGCTGTTCCCGGAAAGTGCATCGTCCAACTCCCCAAACCTTCAAAGGAAGGCCTTTAATGTTTGAACTGTTTTGTTGCACAACCAAGCCACCTTCTTATTATGCAGTTTTTGGTTTTGTTTTTTTTTTTCATTTGAGAACAATGTTTTTTATTTGTGAATTACAGGTCAGTGACTTTTTGATGGAAAAGACAATGTGTCTGTTAAAGAGACGGAGTAAAAGAGTGTAATAAAACACATGCAATTTAATATCATTGACCTACATGTATTACCATCATGATCTTACCCAACAAATACAACGGCAATTTAAAGCCAAACAAAAAAACATGCAAAACATGTCTATGCCATTTGCTGTCCTTTTTTATTTTTTGCCTAATTTTATTCCTTTTTTTGTCATTTCCTCCCACCCTGCCTGTATCTATCTATCTATCTATCACACAATACTTTGCTACCATCCAGAAAGTGATTCTAATTATGACCTCTTGGCTACAGATGGCTGTGGTGTCTCCAGGGATCTCCCAATAATAGGGCCAGTGCTGCGATGCTTACGCCACTCTGGAGCCCTTCTTTGCTGTCCTTTTCTACCCTGTACAACTTTAGAATAGAAATTATTATTGGAAGTTACTTAGCCATGCTGTTTTTGCTACTTCCGCACTCTTTTTTACTACGTATTATTAACGATATAATGACATCATGATCATTTGTTATTGTGTTTTATTTACTGAACGTTTAGATGTTGTGTCGCACTGAGAATTTAGAGGTGCTCAGTATTAGTTTGCCTTGAATTGTGTTGTTGCCTTTTATGATGCCTGGTACCTCAGAGCACTCAGACAATCTTACACAATTTTTGTGACTTCTTTGAGGCTCTGGAGTCAAAGCCCATCATAATCAGCCATCCATCTGCTATTTCCTTCGCATTACGGGCCTAATTAGGAAGGGCGCTACAGATAGTCTAGGACTATTGCTGTGTTTTCTGATGCTGCAGTTCACTTGTGGCCAGGCCGCAATGTGTATTAGAAAGCCTGACCATTTCCTTTTGTCGGTATTAACACTGGTCAAAAGGCTGTGAAAGTAGCGATGACAGAATCAGTGAAACAGAGAACACAGCACATGGCACGAAAAAAATTTGTTATGTACATTGCTATAAACAATGATACAGTATATTAATGTTAATATATTAGTATTAATGTTAATATATTATGTAGATTAATATATTCATGTATATGAAGGAAGTTCATTTTAAATTCATGAAGATGCCTTGGTCAAGACGTTGACGTCGACTGTGGTACGATGCCGGTCTTTTCAAATTAGTAAGCAGAGAGACTGTTAGTTTGCAAGGACATGCTGGTTGCTGGACGTGGTTATTGCTGTTAGGTTGTTAGAGGTGCCGCTGCTTTGACAGTGCCAGTGCAGGTAGCAAATTGCTAGTCAAAGCCTGTCAAATCCTCTCAAACAAGTCAACAATAATAAAATGCTGCTGTTACGTTTTACAGAAATCTGTGTGGGAGCGTGTAAGAGTGTGTGTTTGTGTGTGTGTGTGTGTGTGTGTGGTTGTGGTTGTGTGTGTGGGTGCGGGTGTGTGCATTAACAACAAAGTAGCAGTTGCAGGCATTTGTTTTGTTGCAGTTTTGCTTTTCCTGGAGGACTATTGTAATAAAAATGTCAAAAAAGTTACATTTACTTTACTAACATGAATAAACCTGCATTTTCATGAGGAAGTGTGAGACTGGTCTGCGTAATTTGTTATATCAAACCATGAGGGGAAAAAAAACTTTCTCAACCAATTTTTTTTTCTTACCAGAGGCTAGGGCTCAAAATGAGATTTTTTTTTACCTTAAAAGCTGAAATGCCTTTATATTTACTCCTACTTCCCTTTCTCAGTACTGTTAATTAACCCACAAAGCACCTACTAAAGTGGATATGAAGCCATCTGTGAGGGGGGAAAAAAATCAGAGCATTTATATTGTTTTAATGTGAGAGGTTCATTGTTATTTACACTAGGGCCTGCAATACATAAGTAATATTCATGGAATCATACACCTGTACTATATCCTCCTGAGAAATGAAGAAAAAAAGTGTCTTACAATTTCTTTTTTGTGTGGTTTTCCATATATTTGCGCCTAAAAAAACACCTTTATTTCTTGAATATATTTTTTATTTTAATTTCCCAGCATGTCCACTGTAGAGGACAACAGGATGATTTCCGTGTGAAAACGGAACTGAATTTAGAAAATGAAAAAAGTGATATTAACCCAAGAACACATTCAGTTTAATCAAAAAAATCAAATTCTGTATCACTCTTCTGTTGCTTGTTGCTTGCAAGGACAACGAAACATGTATTTTAGTTCCACAGTGAATGATAAGTCACAGAACATCCTCTGGATATTTTAGCTGTGATAGTCCTGGAGGCATGTTTTCTTTTTGGTTATGCAGAGGAACATTTTGCATTTGGTGCACCTCATGTATGTCTTGCCATTGTAGTCCGTGTTCCCAGCATGCAAACCCATCACATGACACATCACTGGAAAGCCCAGGATGTCCTCTACAGAACACTATAGAGCTTGATGGGGTAGGTGGACAAAATGTCCATTATAAACGACGTAAATTAATGGGCCAGGTCCCAGGAGGGTATTTTGGTGCACCTGTTACGCTGTTTGTGTAAGAAAAGCATTGGCAGTAAAATGGGCTGCCCCTGACCAACCCCAATCCCGAAAGGAGTAAAAGGTCACCCAGCATTGCGTTCTCTGGGGTAATTTATCCTCATCCAGCACAATGTTCCAACATCTAGTGAAACCAGAGTTTGCGAAGAAGGGCATTTTTGCATTTATTCATTTGTTGCATACAAGAAAATGACTGGGATAGATGTGGAGTCTATAAATAGGGTGCAGTTTAGTGCCCCCCCCCAAGTGCCCTATCTTCACTAAACACTTGACCATTACACCAACAAAGACTGTAATGACAGTGCATTCAAATACAAATTCTTTAATATGGAGTTTGTCCCCTCTTTGCAGCTATAACAGCGTCCACTCTTCTTGGAAGGCTTTCCACAAGATTTTGGAGTTTCTGTGGGAATTTGTGCC
>JBBPCX010000011.1:15948002-15967138 GCA_037974365.1 Hydrocynus forskahlii
CCCCCCCCCCCCCCCCCCCCCCCCCCCCCCCCCCCCCCCCCCCCCCCCCCCCAAGCGGAAACATACATGCACACTCACTCACACACACACACACACTCACACTCACACACTGTTCCCTCACTGAGATGCGGCGAAATGAGCTCGAGCCCTCTCTTTGTGGCCGCGCACGTGAGACTCAGATGAGTGTAAAACAGCGTTTATTCTGACACAGGGGGTGGAAATAAGGTCCAGTGTTTGTGTGTGTGTGTTTCATGACAGTCCTTCAGCAATGTGGCGAACGAGTTGCTAGGCGACATTATGGAGCGAACAGCGCGACAGAGAGAGAGACAGAGAGAGAGAGAGAGAGAGAGAGAGAGAGAAACAGAGATAGACCTGTTAGAACACAACGAGCTCGCGCCTCTGCGGACACAGCTACTAACCATTATCTGCGGTCGCGTGCAGAGAGAGAGAGAGAGACGTAGAGAAAGAAGAGAGAGAGAGACGTAGAGAAAAAGAGATGGAGAGAAAATCGGGAGACCGAGATGGAGAGAGAGATGAGAGCAAGAGATAGAAAGAGAGATGGAGAGAGAGATTGCAAGAAAAAGGTGGAGAGGAGATGGAGAGAGACCGGGAGACGAAGAGATGAATGGAGGTGAGGAGAGAGAGAAAGAGATGATGAGAAAAAGAGAGATGGGGAGGAGGTGAAGAGTGAGAAATTGAACATTGGGTGGAGGAAAATGAGAGAAAAAGAGAAGGAGGGAGAGAGAGAGAAAGAGAAAGAGAGAGTGAGCACGCGCCAGAGCAGGTACAGACCACCAGACCACTCCATCATAGGTGAGGGGCGTGTTCTGCTTTGTCCCAGCAAAGGTACTACAGATGATGTAATCCATTCTTGCGGTGCAAAACTGGCTTCATTTCTCAAAAAAAATTGGAGCAAAGACCAAGATCACCACAAACCTATCAATACAGCTGACTTATAGATCAGCCTCTGCTCTGCCCCGAGTCAGTCAACACACAGACATGTTCAGTGTGTCCATCAGGCATTCCCTGAGAGACAAACGACTAAAAGGCTTTGTGAGATTGTGACCAAAATATTTCATGTTTTAAAAACAATAACAAATCTGAAAGTCACTCATGGGCCACAAGGTCACCTCGACATTCCAGAAGACTGCCTCATTATACTTTATCATTAGTTAGTATATGAATGATAAAATAATTTGCTTCTTGTAGTGCAAACCACAAGTTATACAATATCTTTATGAAGTCGTCAGTTTGTTTTAATCACGTTATAAAGTTTATCTTTGTATTGCAACAGTTTTGTACCAGCTTTTCCGTGTCATATGACGCAATAGCCAGTTCAGTTCAAAGCAAAACTGCAGTGGATCTGGCCACAGTCTTCTTGCACTTCATGATGACGGTATCAGTTTTTAACAGAGTCCAACTAATATTCTGTCATAGCGGCATCTCCAAGTGAAATTTGTCCTTACTGTGCAAATACTGTCAGTATTTCTGGAGAAGTTTTTAACTTTTACATTTATTTATTAGTCTTTAGACTAATTTCAACAACACAAAACAATGGAACAATCCAACTTATTCCAGCACTCTCAATTTAATATGGCATTACTGGAAGCATGACGATGGAGAATAAAAGAAAAAAGCTGTAAGCGCACATGAAGAAAGAACGGTTTGGACACAGTTTTACAGTTTTTCCCAGGGCACCAGTAATGTTCATGACCGTTTAGCCTGGGATGAGAACTCAAAGTATAAATTGCACAGAAGTCTCTCCAACAAAAGAGAGCAGAAATCTTTAAACTTTTCATTCAGCAGTGATTTCATTTACCCTCAGCTAGCTGTCTTAAGTTAAGGCAGTGTGTCATCAGCATAGACAGTAGCTTGGGAGTCAACAGTTCACAGTCAGTGTTGCCACATAAAGCCAAGGTTTTTTCTGTCATTTTATATTTTAATGTCACATGCCTGAGGTATTTCAGCACACACTGACAGCACACCAAAGCTCTGAGTAAATATTTGAGTGTTTTCCAACATGGTTAGTTGTGTGAAGTGAGTTCATTTGAACGTAGCTTCAGCCTTGCCCTCATCTTGTGGGCGGAGTGCTTTTCTATTATTCATTGATGTCCTTAATAGCCTGGGGGGTGACACCAAAACTCTGTTGATTGGGACGTGGGTGGACATCTGCTTTTTCAATTTATCGGCAGTTTCGACTTAGATGTACCGATCAGTGAGGCAGGTAAACAAGGGGGATACTTTTTGGTAATTTTGTTAAGAACAGGGGTGGCACTCCCCTGCCTCCACCCCCCATTCAAATCGCATACAGCCTGAAATCCATTATCTCTATCTATTTTCACACACAACCGTGGAACATAACATTGTTTTTGTCAATTCATTGTCACTTCTTAGTTCTCTCAGCTATCAGTTTAAAAGGAATTCCAATGAATTTTTCACTGAATAATTAAAACCTCTGAGAAAGTTGTGACCCCAAATCAGGCTGCCCAGTTCCTGAGACATTGTTTTATGACAGTTTTGAGAGACTATTTTTAGGCCAAAGAGATGCAATACAAATAAATTACTAACTTTTCTGATCCAATTCTGGAAGCTTCAGTCTGATTCCTTGATCTGACGTGTATCTCTTATGCCAAACTTCTCTGTATGAACCTGTTAAGAGTCTTAAGTGGTTAGATGTTAAGAGCATGAGAAAGTGTACCCCTCAAATCTCATGATACTCATTCACTTATGAATCTGTTATTAGCAGCCCTTTCTGGAAGTTTCTCCAAAAACTGCATTTGTTTATCACAATGAGATTAAATGCTTTTAAGAGAGATGGAACAAAACTAGTACTGATTCAGCACTTAAGAACATCTGAAAGTAGACTTTTATACTTAAACTCACTGATATGGCACAGGAAAAAAATACACAGCTGACAACAGGCCATGAAACAGTGAGAGTGAGCGTTGTTTCAGGCTGGGTTTGTTACGTTGGATTAAATTAACTGGACTGGATCTTATTTTCCCTCCGATATGTGATCCAGCATTTACTTCTGATATCGAAACAATACCAGTTCCCATCAGTAATGAAGTGCCATGTCCAGCAGTTAAATAAGTAGCTTGTGTTTATTTCAGTAATTTTTTGCCGTGTGCTTCACAAGTACAATGCTGAGAGTCAAAGACGCTGCAGTTTTATGGTACATATCATTTATTAGCTGTTAAAATGGACTGTGATTGGTAATGGTCACTTTGATGTTGGGCCAGTGATGATTTCTGATATTTTACATATACATATCTAAAAAAAGGCAAAAGCAATGCTGATAGATACACATGTACAAAATGTAGAAATTGTCACGTTCAGGTGTCTTTCTAAAACCTGAAACTGCTTTTTTTAAATTTCCACAGTAAACATACAAAAACACAAATCAAAAGTAGCCGAAACACACACAAACACATGGACACAAACACACACTCGACGTTGGGCACAGTAGAAATGGAGGCAAGCAAACACACACACACACACACACACACACACACACACACGCATACAACAGTTCTCCGCAGTTGGGAGACAATTTCTCTGTTCAAAGGAGGTTTTTGCTCACTGGTATGGAGTTAGTGCATTTCCAGCTGAGAGGAAGCTCCTCACACTGATGGAGATTTTCAGTTTCTAGTATGGACTTTGCATCATCGTGCATCACTAGTAGCACACAAAATGTCTTAGCCAAGACAAACAGATGCATTCAAAGTGGCAGTATGAGGCCACGAAGGTGGGGGTAAAGTAGTAGTAGGTCCTAACTGGAGCAAAGCCAATATTTCTGGATGTCCAGCAGTAAACAGTTGTGATCCTTTCCTTCTGAATAGAATATGAATCTTTGCATTAGATTCATCAAAATGCTGTTACAGTGATGCTAGTCAACTTTACTTCAGCCCTGTTCGAATGTGTAGAAGTTGCTCAACTTATTAACAAGCAGAGAGGCTGTGCTGTCCAGTTTGATATATTCTGAGACTGAGACTTCATCCCCGATGTTTGACAGTACCGTTATGAGACAGAGAAGTGGGAAAAGGATCTAATTACTGGGCTTGAACGCTGAATGTAGTTTGCCAGTCTGCCAGTTCATGAGCTCTTTGATATTAGATTAAAAGTCTTCACACAAAACTTAAGACAGCTGTATTAATAATATAGCATATGTTTACAATGGCAGTTTTTTGTGGTTTGATAATTGTACTCGTCAAACCCTTCATCTGGCGTAGAAAAATAGTTTAAATGATTTCAGTATTCAGGTTAGCAATGCAAGATGTGGTCACAGTAACACAACTCACATAGTTCAGACACACAACAGCATTGCCCTGCAGCATTTTGTGCATTGGTTAAATCACATCAAGCACATATAGTGGATCCATGCCACACCAAAGGTGCATCAGGTACACTCTTACATAGGAAAGTTTCAGATGCCCCCGAAAAGCATTCTCTGGACTAGTGCCATGGAACACCTCAACCCTCAGTGCTCTGTAGAGTACCATGTATTCTTTACCCTAACCCATCCGATCCAGCTTTTGAAGAGCTTGTTAAGGAGCTGATGAGCTGGATCAGGGCAGGGAATGCATGTGCTGAGACAAACACTGCCATAGAAGAGCCATTTTTGGTTCTTTTTACAAACTTTTGTTGGATGATTCTTTAAATAAAAAAAAAAAAGTTAATATAGATGTCTGCGTATTAAAAACTTTCTAAAGCTTCCTTTCCTTCACATGGCTATACTGATTACATTCTTTGTCTAGAACCATAGCCAGGAACACAAGTCAGAAACCTTTTAAGATCTTTCTTTTTCTTTAGGAATGTCATTTTTCCTAGTTTCTTTGCATTTCTGATAGTTACGCCCTGACAGTAAATTTGTGTTTGTGTTTGTGTGCCTGGAGGTACAGCTCCAAGAAAAGGGGGCCGTGGGGACAGGTGGGTGAAGTCAAGGGGCAGATTTGACAAAGATGAGTTTTTTTTCCAGGGACTAGTGGGGGATGGGATTGAAAAGAGAATGTGGGAGCAAGAGAGAGCGAGAGAGAGAGAAGAGGGGAGTGGTTTGGGCCATAGGGAAAGAAAGGCATTATTACTCATGCCTGACTGCTCTCATAGGGGGGATGGTTTGCACCCTCTTTCTCTCTCTCTGTCTCTCTCTCCCTCCCTCCCAGTTTTGCAATGAATGTCAGGGGGGAGAGAAAAGTTCAAAGGCTAGGCATCAGTGAAAATCTTTGAACCCCCCCTCCCCCCCTTTTCAGGGTCTTTTTTTTTTTGAAGGAGAAATCGTTTTGAACATGCCTGGCCCACTTCAGACAAACAGTGCTTTCCTTCATTCGGACAGTCTTTGTCCAGCTATTCCCTGGTTTCGGACTCGTTTCCCCTTTTCTCCAGTTTGTCCTTCTCTTCTCCTCGGTTTCTGAAAACTAGTTGGTGTGGAGGCCTCTTGTTCTGGCCCTCTGTCTGCTTTTCATTCTTTTGCTCGCTCAGTCCTCTCATTTTTCCCTTCTTCTTCTTTCCATCCCCCCCAGTTCTTTTTCCCCCTTCCCTCTCTCTCTAATAAGTTCCAGATGTGTTTCTTGCATTCCTTTAGTCAGAGCGGAGGGGGAGGGGTCATGGAAGGGGAGAGAAAGAGACAGAGACAGAGAGAGAGACTGAGAGGAGTGGAGGACGAGGGGCAAGAGAGAGACAGGGATAGAGAGAGAGAGAGGGAGAGAGAGAGAGAGAGATGGAGCGCATGAATTAAAAGAGAGCACATGATGAAGAGGCACTCTGTACTGTAGACACTTTTTTGATATTCTCATCTGTCTTGTGTGTGTGTGTGTGTGTGTGTGTGTGTGTGTGTGTGTGAGTGTATGTGCGTGTGTGTGTCTGCACATATATACGCGTATTAGCGGTGAATTTTTCAGACGCCCCTCCCCGCTGGTTTCCCTCTGCCCCCACCGCAATGGAATGTGGCTGATGATGGTGATGTCATTTCTCGCTCTCTGAAGTTTTCAAACCGGGGAGGGCCGATAGCCGGAGCTGTCCAATCAGCTAGCCTGCGGGAAAAAACATTACACAGTTCTGGAGCCAACTAGGCAGCCTACAATAAAGGCATTGTAACCGTTTGCCCAATGAGGTCGCGGCGAGCCCAAATATCATGCACTTCGATGGCTCAACCAATCAAGCGCTAACAGAACAAACATTGCGCATTTTGCAGTTTGTGCTTGTGTTTGAAGGGTCCACATCTTACATTTTCTCTTGTATTTTATTTATCCCCCCGACGTTTGACATTTGTGGCAGTACATGTATCAAAAACAATTCATATTTACCTGATACATTTTCAATTTCTCTCTGTCCTTTAAAACCAAACAGGCTGGTTTTCTTAATATACCATAATATACCATGTTGTGCATTGGGCCTCATTCAGAAAGCAGTCCGAACTACACGACTCGTAACTCCATTATGAGTGGGCGCAGCTAAACCGCTGTGGGCCAAGTTGGGGGATAAATCTCTCCGTTTTTGTGACACGACAAAAACTTTTGCAGCTTCATTTCCATGTGTGGGCTGTGGAGTGATTGGTACATTTTGAATCATTTTCATCCTGTTCTTTTATATAAAAACAAAAAATCAGGAAAAGGAGGTTTTCCATGATATGGGCCCTTTAACATCTTGGTTGTAAACTGTAAAAACTCCCATAGCCACTGTTCTGTCTGGCTGTCTCAGACGTTAATGACTCTTGGCTAGTTACTCATGGTCAAATAACTTATTAATCACCCCTGTTAGTCATATATCGATGCAGATGGTCGTTCGAGGTGAATTCCACAAACGTGTGTAAGGCCTTTCCTCCGTTAACTCGGAAGACAACGAGTTAGAAGAATAAACAATACGGCTGAGTTTGCTCAAGTGAGTTATATTTGTTATGATGGATGGATCGCAGCACACACAACAGACACACCATCCCCCCCCTTCGCGCGCGCGCGCACACACACACACACACACACATATATATATATAAACACACGCCGGAATTCCTAGCCTTTCGATATTTATTTGTAGAGCCTAATATTTAGTGCGTACCGTGGACGTCTGTGAGCTATTAGCTAATACTTCTTGCTTCGAGCCACTTGAAGTGGACGTTCACCTTTGAGCAGTCGCATAGCTTTCTCGAGCTGACCCTTCAGGTTGCCATGGCCACTGTGTGTATTTGTGTCAGTGTTCCTGCAGTGGCCATGGCGACAATAGCCGCAACAGTGGTTCACGTGAATAAAAGGACGCTGAAAAATCGACGAGGAGAGAGGGAGAGGGAGCCGGCGAGGGAGAAAAAGAGAGACGGAGAGAGCGATAAACGGGGGAAGAGGGGAAATTGCTGAGAAATAATTTTTCTTTCCCTCCCATTTCAAATAGATCTGTTTCTATAGCAACGGTAGGGCTGCACAGATAGAGGGACAACGAAAGGGAAGGAGGGGATGAAGAGAGAGAGAGAGTGTGTGTGAGAGAGAGAGAGGGATAGAGGGAGGAGATAGGAGGATGAAGGGGAATGGGAGAGAAAGAGAAGTGTGTGTGTGATGGCAAAAGGAAAGAGTGAGAGACAAAGGAGTACAGAACGGTGAAGTGACATGACTAAAGAGGTCTCTCTCTCTCTCTCTCTCTCTCTCCCTCTCAGGGATGGGAGGGTGAAAAGAGGGAGAGAATGTTAGAGGAAAAATGATGGCCAAAGCTGCAGACAAAAGGAGATGACTTGAGGGAAACTGGCGCTGTGTGTGAGAGAGAGAGAGAAAGAGAGAGAGGGAGAGAGAGAGAGAGAGATTAAAAAGGAGAAAAAGGCTTAAGTGCTCCTCTTTCTAGCAACCAGTTGCAATGACTGTTAGATAAAGGTGAGTAAAGCACCTCTACAAACAGGACAGAAGCTGTAACTGAATTTGTTCGTTATCTGTCTGACCATGTCAACAGTTACTGTCCTTTTTTTCCTCAGAGATCCAGAGCTTCTTATCTCAGGAGGAGGAAACGTATTAGGGCTGTCACGATTACTCAGTAACACTAGATAAACCCGTTGACTTGACAAATCATCCATTTAAACCCATTAAAACTTACCTTCTCTGCGACTAGGCAGCGATGAGCTGGTAATTATGAGAATATCTGCATATTTGAAGTTCCGCTGCTCTCTCTTACAGTAGGAGACAAAGCCTGATAGACACCCTCATTCACACACAGTCTTCGCTGCTTAAAGTTCTAAGATTTTTTATAGAGACTTTTAAAGCGTTCTTAGTATGATATTATTAATAAAAGAATCTTTTAACAGCTGCACATGGTTTGCTATTGTTCAGTAAAATCCATTTTTATTGTCTTGGCCTTGTTAAACTCAGTCTAATATTATCAGTAGATTACTGTGTAAATGACAAATGATGAATTACTCTTAGTAAATTACTAATATAGACAACAGAGGACCCTTTCCCTTTTTACATGTAGAACATCAGCATATCATGTCATTTGATCAAGAGCACCCTAGCTTTTGAACATTGTACAATACATATGATGCCACTTATCTGAGGTTTGGTGAAAGCACCAGTGTTGTAGTGGATACATATACATTTTGTGTATATATAGGGGAGAATTTTCCATCCTCCTCATTCTGATCAGCTACTTTTTTCTGCTTTTCATTTTTAAGAGACAAGTATTAAAATGTAGCAGAAGGGCACACACGCTGTTGATCTGTTAAGTGAGGCGAGGGGGAGAGGCGGCACGTGGCCTGAGAGAAAGGTGGTCCTAGAGGCAACAAAAGAAACAACTGACAGAAAAGAGAAAAGTAGGAACCGAGGTGTAGGGCAAGCATAATTAGCAAAGCTCATTTTTTTCAATAAGTATGGGTATATCCAACAAATAGAGGAACGCACACACAAACACACAAACTCATACTCGCACTCACACACACACACACACACATACACAAACACAAACACATACTCACACTCACATACAGAGAGACACACTCCCTCACACACATCCGCATCAGCAATCGAGCAAAGAAACTTTTTGGGTAGTTTTTCGCATACGTCAGCTGTTGCTATGGCGACGGAACATGGAGAGCAGCGAGAGGTGGCGGATTGGTTGGTGAAGAGCAGGAGAGAGAGTGGATGAGAGGAAGCGGGACAGATAGAGGGATCACACTGGAGGGATAAATGAGGAGGCAATAATTATCGACAAAATAATTATAACTGAGTGATGCGGCATTGATTGTGATGTCCAGGTGCAAACGATGAAGTGTTGATGAACATTGAGGAAAAAAAAAAAGATGATGAGCTGTAAACGTTACAAGCTCGACACAACTGTTAAAGAAAATCATTAGGGGGATACATCATGGGGCCAGCGTGCTCAGAGCTAGGAATATTAAGCCCCAATGCGAACAGAAGCGAACTTCTCCAAGCTATAGCATGTAACGTCTTGACCGAAGCAGGTGACGTATTCCTTGACCAGACACTCTCCCTTTGTTGTCTGAGGGTGGCTAGTGTATGAAGTCACGCAGCTGTCTAGTCCTGCCTATTTGCCAGAGAGGGCAGCTGAAGATTACTACACTCCTTCATTAGTCATTGTAACAACAGGGCTATGTTAGTCATTTGCATTCATTTACATTATTGTCTGTGTGTGTGTGTGTGTTTTCTTACTTTTTGCTGATGCATTCCTTAAGACCTTAAAACCCTTTGTTAAGACCACGACTTCTGCATTATTCTTCCACGAATGCCAGCACAACAACTTTCCCAAGGTTATAGCAATTAGACGTTAAGGGCAGACAATGTTCAATGTGTTTGGTCGGCGAGTCTTTTTTTTGCCATTGAATAAATATCAACATGTGAACTGTTATTTTGGCTGCCGAATGAGTCAGAATGCAGATGATTCTCCAAATCAGACCGCAGTTCTGCTGATAAGTCGTGTCCTAAGACATAAAACAAAGCGCTTAAGCCTTTTCAGAGGAAATGGGCGGTGCCAAACTAATTTGATCTCCTCCCCTGGGAGGGGGCTATTTCTGGATGACATCATCTTTTTTGCTCTCTGTGGCATTCCGATACATATTCATAGTCTAGCGGTGCTGGAGCGAGGCCTGAAAAACAGCGCAACTAGTATTTTAAAGATAGTAAAACAGAAGTAAAATAACATTGCGAAATAAAAGTAGCTCATTTTTCAGTGAAGGTCCACGTTTGCCAATCCTAATTTTTTGCCTGGATAAAACAAGGTATAAAATGATTCTGTACCATAACTACTCATGCGCATTGATCAGATATTTGCTATCATGTACTGCAAGCTTTTAATAGTGTTGGCATCAGTATTGGGTCGATATAAGCCATGAATGCTGCATTGAACACTGGATGGAAAAAAATTTGTTAGATCCCATCCTGTAACAAATCCAGCCCGAAATAGGGCATACTGATGTTATGTGATTTCATGTTGTGCTCTATGTTTTAAATGTTCTGTTAAAAACAACTACTAAAGAAATATTGGATCAGAATGATCTTATACTGAAGATTTCATTATCATTATGGGTAATGGAAAATAAGTGGAACTGTGTAATCTCCACACAATACTGACCACTGCTTGAATTTGGTCAGAATCAGATTATTTAGTAAAAATTAAACGGTACTTGGAAATTATCCTGGGGTGCAGCTTCTTCAGAAGAGAACAACTGAAACAGTGGCCTTGGTTTCTATATAAGCTGTAATATATGTTTTCAGGCTGTGTTTCTCATTAAAACTGCATTTCTTTGCTTTTCCCCCCTAATTTTATCATTAGATTTTGTCAATTTTTAAAGCTGCAATGAATGCTGCAGTTTGACAGTACTTTACAATTGTAAAGTACATTTTATGTCCATAGAACTGATTTTTGTGGGTCCACAAAAAGTGCACTTCATAGTCATAGGATGAATCAGGCCATTTTGGTAAATGTTTATCTGAGGATAAGTGGGAACAGACACAGGTCAGTTGTCCAGACAGGACATTTCTACTAACTAATCAAAAGCAAACTTCGCTCAATGTTCTTGGAAGAATTCATCATACGTAATTATAGTTAGCCTATATATGCAGTTAGTGGATGCTTTGAAAGGCTGCTTGCTGGTCATCCCAGACTGACTGGGTTTATTTGGCTCTTCTCCATAAAGCAGTCTGGACATGCTTTCCTTTTGTGAGCTCTAGAACAGGAAAACATTGAGGCTGTTCTGATCAGTTCCAGACACTGATGCGGACGCATCAGTCGAAGCGCTCTTTGATACTCTGGCTAATTAGAAATTGTCACATGCCTGGGGAGTTGAATTTATAACACCCAGCATATTTGAGGTCAAATGACTTAGACAGTTTCAGACTGAATGTATCGAGGGTTCGGTCAGGCTAGATACTGGTTAACATGTCCGAATGTATTTTACTGGGCAGTCCGTATTAGCAGTCACTGTACCTAAAGCTGTACTCACCGTTTACCATTTATCTTTTATCATTGTCTCATGTTTGTGGTAGGGTTGCAGATCATGTTTTGTTGGTTCATAGTTATGGCAATGGTGGCCTTTATTACAAATATATTGTAAAAGACTGTAATATGCAAACTAGCTCTCTTACAACACATTCTTACAGCATATTTTTAAATAGTGTGCTGTGGGTGTTCTCTTGGTGTTTTGATGAATCAAGTAATTCAGGTGATATGTGTTAATTGTCACAATTTAATCTCCTTTGACAGAAATGCTAGGGTAGCATGATGACACTGGAATTAGTTGGTATTTAAAATGTATTAGATGTTTCAATTTGACTGATATTTCAAGCCAATATTTAATCATGTGTTTCTTTTACTCCAGAAGAGCTGAATGTGTAGGAAATGAAAACATATGAAAACATCTGCATTTTATTTATTGATCTGTAACTCCAAAGCAGAGGCTTTCAGGCTTTTTCACACAAGACCATCTTGCCAGTTTCAAAAGGACTTCTCAACTAAAACAAATTGGTCAAATGTAGTTTACTGCAGCATATTAGTTTTTCAAAAATTACATCATGTCATCACATTTGCTCTGGACTTTTATTGCCTATTATGAACAGGCAGTATATAAAATAAAACAAAAGTAGCACCTCATGAAAGTAAGCGCCTCTCCTCTGGTATGAACATAAATCTCTCCACATACTTCATTGGAAGTAAACTCATATTTCGATTAATTTTCAGTCTTTTACAGTTTTTTGTTTTTGTTTCTGTAATGATGTTGACTTTGTGGAAACAAAGTGGTCCATTTCTAAAGTTTCACAAATTTCCAGTTGAGAATGATTCTGACTTTCTCACATGACACTAATTTTGTCTATTATAAAAAAATAAGCCACTAATGCTAAATTATATTTTGTAAAGATAAGATTGAATACCTTTGCCCATTGATATACAACTGTTATAATTCTCTATTATGCTGACCATGACAAATTAAGTCTCAGTAAAAATTACCATTAGCTTGCAGTTCCTAAATTAGTGCATTTTTTGAAAAACATATTTTTAGGTATATTTTACAGACTAAAATGGCAAACGGTGTTAGCCAATAGTACCATTTTAGTTGACACACCACTCAAAGCTCCGCCAGCACTTATCTTTGAACAAGTTATTGTTTAAGCCAGCCAGCTAACACAGATCCAACAAGAATATTCAGAGAACCTTTTTTTTTTACTGAATAAGTGACTGTAAACATTACATTACAGTGCTGCAGTGATTCTTGCTACCCTGCAACCAAATCAGCCCTGTTCTTGAATCCAATTTCGCTGAGTAACAAATCAAGATGCCGATTTTAATGATTTTTTTTGGGCAACCCCAGAGAAGGAAAAGTTTAGGTTGAATTTGAGCAGGCAACAACGTCCATTCTAGGACCAGACCTTTAGGGCTCTCAGCCCCTATTGAGAATGTGACATATATACGGTGCCTTGCAAAAGTGTTCACCCCCCTGCTAAATCCCTCATTTCGTTGGATAACAATAACGATAAGTATATTAATGGTTTTCTATTTTGCTAATTTACAGCAATAATACTTTTAGTGAATTACTGGTAACACTACATCACAAAATATTTTAAAATCACAAAATATTTAAAAATGGAATATGCTGTTTGTAAAAGTATTCAACCTCTTTCTATTAGGTTCAATTCTGTTAGGTACACCATGTTACTTTCAGAAGCCTTCAGGTGGTCTGTTGTAGTGGATAGTAATAGTAATGGTTCAGAATGAATAATCACAGATTTCAATATAATACACCTGTTTTAAAGAGGACTCTCAAAACATGGTTTCAGTCTCTAAATCACATGGAGACAGTTCATCATATCATCAAGCAATGACAGAAGCATACAAGACAGATATGGTGGAAGTAAGGCCGTCCCTCCAGTCTGTGCACCTGGACAAGAAGCAAACCGGTAAGGAATAACTTGAGACCAAAAAAAACAACTTTGAAAAAGTTTAGTGGCTGCAAAAAGAGAAAGAGTGCCTGAGTCACATTTTCTGAATGTTGTACGGACTGAATGTCATGATGGCAAGAAAGAAACCATTACTTTAAAGAAAAAAAAAAACAATGGGGGAAAATTAATCAAAGATCCAAGTGGCAAATAGCCGTGGTCGGATAAAATTACAATAAAACTTTTGACTATACGCAACGCAGACTCAACACAGGGCGTCACATATGTACCCCAATCCCAAAAGTGAAGAACAGACTTGTAGCCAGACAGTCTTGGAGTGGCTGTGACCCAGTTCAAATCATGTTTACAGTGTTGTGGAGAGTTTGTGCTGAGACTGGAAAATGCTGTGTACAAGTGATGTCTATTCAACCTAATGGAACTCAAACTGATTAGCCCACAACTGTTTGTGTGTTTGTGTGCATGTGTGTGTGTTACCATAATTAAGGGTTGTCAATTTCAGCTACTGTTTTAGACTTATTAATAGAAGCATTTCCTCTTATACATCAGCTGTTCAATCATATGACTGGAAAGACACCATCTGAATACTTTTATGTTGAGCCACTTGTTCACTTGGTTTACAGAGGTTATAGTATAATGTCAAATTTTGAATCAACCAAAGAAGTCATGACCTACCAGTATCAAATTAAAAGATAATGAGGTATAAACAATAAATGATAAATACATGTTAGCACTTTAGCTGGCAACTGTGCAAGCAGCCTAGCTCAACAATGCAAACAGTAGCCGATAATCTTTACTGAACTATATTAGCTAATGTTCTGTTTTTATTTTCTGCCATGAAGTTCGTCTACTTCTCCTTCTGCTTTAACTGGTGTGCTTGGGGGACTACAATATTAAAAGTGTATGCTGTTACTTACTGCACCAGAGTGTGTAATATTAATACTTTATAAACAATACTGGAACCTGTTTAAATAAAGCCATTTAAACCTGTAAATGTTGTGTTTTTCAAAATGTGATGTTAAACAGCAAAAATGATTTCAGTAAAAAAATAATAATAATGACTACAATAATAATTATAATAATAAATAGTATTTTGATATATTTTTTTGTTGTGCAAAGATTACATTTAGGTGTGCTTGAGTAACCCTAAATCTAAAATTGCTGAAGGCAGGCCAGACTTTATGTCCCAACAGGATTACTATTATGTTGTACACAGAGCGGAAATATGGTTTGATTATCATTATTTATTCTAGCTTCATTAATGCTAACTTAAATATCATCTGCTATTGTGATATTTGGAACATCTATATTGAATGCCATTGAATTTGAGCAAAATTGCCCTGACCTGAGTTTACGTCAAGCACAGTCAGTAACAATACAATAAAAATATGATATTTGGTGCATGTCATGCAGCTGGTTAAAACGTCATAAGTAACCTCACTCTTTATTTTCTGGAGCTGCATGGAAATAAATAAATGTCACGAGTCTGATGACCCTGAAACAAGGTTTACGGTCACATGTGAGAGCTTTCATTCATTCTGCTCTCCTCAACAGACATAACAGGATGCAGTATATTCCACAGGATCAGATGTATTGTGTCATGTAGCATGATCAACTGTATCTATTCAAAGGTGTTAAAAGAAGGGTTCTGAAGAGTGATGCCACAGAAGAAATTATTTTTTACCTTTCAGTGGATGTTTGTAGAACCCTTTCAGTGGATGTTTGTAGAACCCTTTCAGTGGATGTTTATGAGTGTGTAGAACTTTAGTGTGAAGTTTAAAGAACTCGATGGTTCTGCAACAATTTAAGACTTTTTAATATTTTAAGCTGGGTCATACTGTAGCATTAACTGAAGTGTAATCGCACCCCAGGGAGAACTTGTTGACACTTGATGTTCCTGCCATGCTTTCTCTTCTTCTGAACATTTTTGATGAAGGGAAATAGAGCCCAAATTAAAATGTGGAGGTTGCACTCCTGTGTTAATGTCATTCAGAATAACGTATGCCAACACTGTGCTGTTTTGCTGTCAGGCCCGGGGTTTACAGCTCTGGTTCACACCAGTGATTTTGGTAAACTGGTTTAGACAGGGAGGGCAGCCTCAGTGATCATTGATGAGAGGTTGTTTTCTTAGGCTGGTCAAGTGATGTGTGCTTCACGCTGGTGTGGTGTGTAAGTGCGGTCAGAGTGGCGTGTGTGAGTGCAGTCGGGGTGCGTGTGTGTGTGTGTGTGTGTGTATGTGTGTGTGTGTGTGTGTGAGAGAGAGAGAGAGAGAGAGCGTGGCTTTGTGCGGTCAGGGCCCTGGCAGTGTGGAGCGGACTACTGCTGGTACCCAGGGATCAGTGACTCAAGAAAATCAGGACACTCTAAATTTGTCACTGCAGCATAACCCACATAATGAACACTACACGATCTCTCTCTCTCTCTCTCTCTCTCTCTCTCTCTCTTGCTCTCTCTCTCTTTCTTTCTCTCTCTGTCTCTCACTGTCTGCCTTTCTGGCTTTTTTACTGTTACGTGTTAGAAATATAATTTATGCCCTATGTATCATTTAAAGGCACCATATCAGAGAAAAATAAAAAATTTCTTCCACTAAAAAAAACAGTTTGACGTGAACATTGTTAAAGTTTTAAAAGATACTGTTCACTCAGCCCAGTAGACACGGTCCATTTATGGAAATCAGTTCTTAAGACCGGACGTTTTTGTGTTAATCATGCATGGATTTAAATGTGTTCACAAAACATTCAGTGCATTTTGACAAAACATGAGCCACAGTTATTAAATGACTGATATTAATTAGTCTTGCTTATTCATCATAGTCCCCCAAACCTAACTGTATAATGAAGTGAAATAATGAAAGTCATACTGTAACCTGGCCTTTTACAGGTTACAGTAGTATTTTGCTTAATTTGTTTGGTTTCTTTGAATAATTTACATACAGTTATGTCAGTGCTGTAGGGGTGCACCGGTTCTGATTTTTTGTGGCTCTTTCTGATATCTATCACCCTTTTGATTAAACAGACACATGACACACAATAGCGCTTTTCTAGCATTTTCCATTAGCCAATATCACAATCTAAATAATATTGTTTTCTCTTTAATGGGCCAAAGTCGAATTTTATGTTTATTTGTGTAAAAATGCTTATTTAAATAATATAAATAATATCAGAGAAAGTGTAACATTAAAATTAATCGCTTGGTTTTCTGTGATTAATTGTGATTAATCGCATAGTTATACGCAAAATCAAATAATCAATTCAAAAGTAGTGTATTGTGAACCTTTATTTATAAAGTATTGCTATATGAACAAAAGTGCAATAACATTTGGTTTGCAAACACTTTAAAAAATAAGGAGCTTTTTAACAGCAGTTTTCCCTTTAACACAGTTGTACAGCTGCAGTTCAAATATTTCCGTAAATCTCAACTTAAACATTAATGTAATCAAATCCAAAATAAAACCAAAGCTATTTGCCACTGCAAGGCATTCACGCTTTTTCTAGTTTGCTATAGAAAAACAAGTTCCCCTCAGAGTCCAGAACATGGGCACTGGAACCATTACCGCCGCTGCAAAGTCTATGTATCTGAATGCAGTGTCATTAAAGTCCCTTTTCGTGTAATGGTCAGGCGTCCCATTACTTTTGTCCATGTAATATGCACAAATGTAATGGGAGCGCTATACATGTCGGCTGGTTTTTGGCAGGGGTCAGGCGTCCCATTACTTTTGTCCCTATTATATATTATAATATATATATATATATATATATATGTGTGTGTGTGTGTGTGTGTGTGTGTGTCTACAATACTGAGTATTGTCTATACTTGAAAGCATTTTTACAGAACATGTATCATATTTAGCCTTTCAGAGATTTTTGTGGTTGCTGTACGCTGGTGTTGATGAAACTTTAAGTGGTCTAAATATGTCTTTCATGATACATGCAGTTATTCATTATTCCCTACATATTGATGGCACCAATAATATACTGAGAAAAGCGTATTGTGACTTAATAAATCTTGGTCATAATAATATGTCATCAGACTGCCCTAACAGTCTTTGTAGGTTTGTGGAAGATGCTGTGGCAAAGACCAAATGCAGTTAATTTAATGAACACTGCAGTGTCTTCACAACAATATGGAATGTTAATCAAAAGCTAATTTGATCATTTTTAAAAGGACAGTTTGAGATCCTTAAACTAATGATGAGGGTTGCACTGCTTGTTTATGGCTTCCGAACGATTTCAAAAATAAACCTAGATTAAGAATCTGTCTGGGTTCCTGGAAAGGTAACAAAACAGGGGCTTTACATTTACTACGCCGGTGATAAATTAGTTGCTGTGCCTCATTCATGAACATATTTTATATACACATATGAACACATTTCCCATGAGGTGAGTCGGCGTAGGAATTTCATGAGAAAAGATTTATGGTATCATCAGTATGGCACACACAGCGCAGCGGTGCTGTTATTATGGATCCTGTGCTGCTTTTAACTCCACTTTTTACTTCTAGCTGACAGTAGTTCTTCTTCATGCTCCACAATTCCGCTCTCTTGCCAGAACGAGTATTTGTCTGCTGTGTTTGTGTGCGCTGTGTTATGGTCATTAATGTGTTTTTTCACTTCTTTGGTTTCATTACCTTTTATTCAAAGTGATTATGAATGTACCATCAAAAGGAATAGCACGAGGGAGAGGGAGAGAGAGAGTGAGAAAGAGAGAGAGAGAGAGAGAAAGAATGAGAGAGCCACATTGGGTCACTGGGGATGAGTGGGCATATGCCAGTTGTTAAGAAAGTGAGAGAGACGGGGACCTACCGAGGAATGCTGGAGGGATAAGAAAAAAGTGGGAGAGGAAGAGTGCGGGAGAGAGAGAGAGAGGGGGCTGGAGGGCTGCTATTTAATGTGATAAATGGGTTGTGACAGTGCATCTCCAAACCCCCTCCAACCAGGGAGCAAGACACGGAAATAGAAAGCAGGATTGGGTTTAGAAAAATAATAAGGGGGAGAAAAAAGAGAAGAATGTGAGCAATGGCGAGGAAGCGCACGATAAGATGGACGGAGCGGCTTTATTCTTTTTAACCGGGCCTCAGCGACGGTGCCCCCGTTTTGTAAGATAACAGAGATAACAGCAGGGAATCCTCGAAGTCATTTCATTGTAAGAAAGCAAGAAAGGAAGACAGAAAGGAAGGAGAAAGAGAGGCAAAGAGGATGAGGAGTCAGGACAACAGCGGGCCTGAAAAGAGAGACGCTTTGAGCGCAGAAGGGAAAAAATGCGCGGGGAAAATCTGAGTTACCCTTACTTAATTTACAACATTCTTGATTTGGGTCCAATTAAAGATACACAACGCAGGCCGGCCAGTGAAAGCTCGCATTGTGAGCCGATGCTGGAAGTTCAGACTCAAGTTTTACAGAGAGTCAAATGTCTTGTTGCTCGTTAGAAAGAGGGAGGAACCTAGGTGGATATCGTGTTTTGCGGGTGAAGAAATGTGTCTGGAATGCGAGATCGAGGGACAAGTTCCACATCCCAGCCCTTTAAAGAGCCATACTCAGATTCATCCACTCTCTTCTGCTTTCAAATGTGCTTCGGTTACGGCTCTTCACTGATCTTCCGTAGTTCAGAATCTACTAGCAATAGTTTGTTAGTACCAGTAAATGGCTTTTAGAACCCCAAGTAGTGCCACAGGCTGTATTAGACTACAGCAGGACCTAATGTTTTGATTTGGGCAGCAAGTTGCCTAACCCTCCCCTCCTTAAGCCAATGAGAGGACGTGTATTTTATACAG
>JBBPCX010000011.1:15967238-15988366 GCA_037974365.1 Hydrocynus forskahlii
CTAATGTTTTGATTTGGGCAGCAAGTTGCCTAACCCTCCCCTCCTTAAGCCAATGAGAGGACGTGTATTTTATACAGTTTTGTATTTTATTTTATACAGATTTGATTTTCAAATACTATACAGTGATAGGTTCAGGATCCGCATGATTGTCCCATATTTCACAACAGTATTGCACCTTTTTGGCTACATGAACAGAACATGAGAAGGATGGCCGGGTCAGCAGATAACTTTAACTAACTAACATTAATAATTTGGAGGCTTGAAGTTCTCCATAAAGCTATGGGACACTTTTTACTTAAATGTCAGTTCTGCATCTCCCTAAGCTGTAATATGGGATGTGTAGCACCAATGTTGCACATTCTGAAGTCAAGAATGAAAACGAAGTCCATGAGTTGCATGTTCAGAGAACCCATTTGAATAAGATTTGAAACCTTCTACAAACGTGGCTTGAATCACTTGAATCACTGCAGAAAACTGTCTCCCAAATCAGATGTGCTAAAAAATCTGATTTGCGTTGCCTGTCCGAACAAAACCTTAGAGACCACTTGGAGACCGAATTTTTGGTCACTGAATATAAAGACATGTCTTCTTTGTGAAGAGACAATTCTAGTATATACAGAATATCTGTATACTGGCAACACTGGAAAACGTAAAGCCAATGAGTTGCTATTTTTTTTGTCTTTTACACTTTGGCCCCTTGACATTTGAGCACCCTGGACTGTCTGGTATTGTGAATTTGTTACTTTTGCTTAGTACTGCTGAAAAAATGGCTCTGCCAAAACGCATTTCTACAGTTTCCCTCTCACCCCTCACTTGATGCTTTGAGACCTTTGCTTCTTCAGCAAAAATGCAGAGAATGTTAGCTTCGAAGACGTCTACTGCTGGTGTTTTGAGCTATGCAACAACAGTTTTTTAAAGTATCATATAGTGTTGAAAACCAAATAAACCAGTTTAGTTGAAACTGTGCAACTGAACCCAGTGTTGAGGCAGTTTATAGTGATTTAGGCATTTGATTGACAGTGTTAATTGATAGGGTATTTGTGTTTACTGCTTGTTAGCTGCATGTGGGGTTGCATAGTTCAGTCATGTCTGAATCTCACTATTAAAAAAGATGTTTTAATGGGTATCTAGTCTCATTGGATTTGTCTGATGAAATGCTTGGAAAGGTTACATTGCAATTATCCAAGACTACTGTATCCTAAAGTGTCGAAAGTTTATATAAAGCATCAACTTTATCACCATGGCTTGCATCCAGTTCAGCTTCCTTCCTCAGCAGCACACATATGCGTGTACACACACACACACATACACACACACACACACACAGACTCACACACCAGTCCTTGAAGTGAATGCAGCGTGAATGTTGATGAGATGTAAATGTAATACTGGGTGTTGGATTATTCACGTACTTAAAAATGCATGTTGTGCTTTAAGTGTCTACATTTTGGGAATGTTTGCATACTAAAGTGTGTGTGTGTGTGTATGTGTGCATGTGTGTGCATGTGTGTGTGGGTAATGTTGATGGAGTATTAATCTATAGCCTTCTGTTGCAGTGTGGATGGCCAGGTTCTCTCAGGAGCCAGCAGACCAGTCTGTGGTTCTGGGCCAAAGAGTGGTCCTGTCCTGTGTGGTCTTCAATTACTCGGGCATTGTGCAGTGGACCAAGGATGGACTGGCCTTAGGCATCGGAGAAGACCTCAGGGGTTAGTCCTTCAACGCTCTCTCGCTATCTCTCACTCTCTGTTTTTCTTTGTCATGTCAAAAGCCAGTCTGCTTTTTTGACCCTTTAGCATGTATAAGTATTTCATTGTAGTAGACTGTATACAGTCTGCAATGTACATCAGGCTTTACTAGACCTAGCTGAAACAATTGACAGACAAACCCACCCTATGTCTCTTCCCCTCTCTTTCTTTCTCTCTCTCTCTCTCTATCTGTCTCTCTCTCTCTGGTTGTGATGTTGCATTGTACTGTGATGCTTCAGTGCTCTGTCCCATGCCTAAACAGAATCATGTGAATGAGCACCAGTGCACTTGCTTGCGCACACACATGCACATACACATGCACACATATACACACACACACAGTCACTCATCATGTACTCAGATGAAAAATACATCCAGTGATCATGGTGAACACAAAATGACCATGGTAGACACACATTGCGGTTGTACACAAACACCCACATGTACATGAAACTAGCTAACTCAAGCACTTTCCAAGAGGTGAAGAAAGGGAAAAAGAGAAAGAGACCACGAGGGAGCAGGAGAGAGAGAAAGAGAGAGAGAGAGAAAGAGAGAGAGAGAGAGAGAGAGAGAATGATGTAATCCACAGCAGTATTTCTTGTCATTTTTCTTGCAGCAGCAACTAGAAATTCCCATGTCATAACACTGGTAGATTTTATACTGCTTTAGAGAACACACACTTCTGCCACCTAGTGGAGACCATACAATGCATGCTTGGGTGTGTGCATGCATGCAATTGTGTGTGTGTGTGTGTGTGTGTATAAGCTGTGTGTGGATTGTTACCACATCTGTTCCTGAACGATAAGTTCTCAGGACTAAGGGACTAAATAATAATGTAAACGTGAGTAATGTGGATGTAGGGCTTGGCAATATGGTGATACGTTGAACAGTGGGGTGTCACAGTGCATTGGAAAAGCCATGTTACCACAGTGCAGAAATGTGCAGAAGAAGAAACCCCACCTCACCACCCGCAGCCTCTCATCTCTGGTCTCATTAGTTGATTATGCTAATTCTAAATTTGTAAAAAATATCATGAGAATATTGAAGTGTGAACCCTGTATCTTGAATCAAATTAAATCATGAGTGTATCTTTACACCCTTACGTTAACATTTGTGTCGTGCCGCCCACCCTTATCATGGTGGTACATGTTTTGCATGTGCTTTAACTTGGATGTACACTGAAAAATACTGGCCCTATCATGCATACATGCCGAATGGTGGAGCGAGTCTAAGCCGGGTGTGTGTATTATGTGTTTTAGCCTGGCCACGGTATCGTGTGTTGCGGATGGTCGACATTGGGCAGTACAACCTGGAGATCTCCTCTGCTGAACTGTCCGATGACTCTCTGTATGAGTGTCAGGCTACAGAGGCTGCTCTCCGCTCCCGCAGAGCCAAACTCACCGTCCTCAGTAAGTGTGTGTGCGTGGTTTAACATTAGGCTGTGGAAAATTGCTTTTGTTTTTGGAACACCAAATTGATCTCAATTCCCTCTTACCCCAAATCAGGTCAAGACAGACTTGCTTGTGGAGTTTGTGAAACTGTAAGACACTTTGTTACCTTTAAAAAATGGAAAAACGCAATGGACACATTTCAGCCTTCAGCTCTCCATGGTCTCCAACTCCAACTTTAAACACTGGAAAGACGCTTCATTTTAGGGGGAGGGGTGTGGATGTTGGAGCCAGAATCATGAGCGATATGTTAAAATTATTGATATTTTTTTTCATTCAGTTTAATTCATTTTTGTAACTTGCTGCCCAAGTGCTTATACACTACCAGAAATAAACAGAAGTATTAGATTAGAATAAAGTAATTTAAAAGCTAATAAAAATACCAAATTCATTCATTTAAACATCAGGCTCTTGCCTGCTTTAGAAGAGCATGCCAGGCTATGGCTGAACACGGGAAAGAACCAAAGAACCAGTGAGTCAAATAAGTGGCACATGGAAAACAGCACAGTGTTTCTGATTGCCTTAACATTCCTGCATGAATAAAAAACCCTGCTGTTTTCCAACTGTTAAATGTAGTTTCACTATCATGGCTGTCTTCAACTTTGGCATTCGGTTTCACTCCTGTGGTTTTTTCCAGCTTTATGCTAGGGGTGGGGGGGGTTACCTCCAGCTGTAATGTTAGCTGTTGCCAGTTCCAGTGGTACAGTGGTAGAACCCACATAGGCAAGTCTGACAGTGGTAGAAACCACATAGGCAAGTCTGACTGAGCTTTCTTAACATCTCAGTATGGTTTGGGGCATCTGTAATGATGCAATTTACTCAATACTAATTGTGCACCACAAATATGTTCACGGTTTCTACATTTGTAAAGTATGATAGTAACACTGAGTTGAATGCCCTTTTTTCGACGGAATTTGTAGTGGTATCGTCTGTCCTGTATCTGTTTGTTAAGCATGTGGTTTAACACAAGTAAGCTACGTGTTCTCTGAGCGTTCTCTGTGTGTGCTCTGTGTAGTTCCTCCTGATGAGCCGGTGATTGAGGGCTCCCCAGAGCTCCTCCTCACTGCAGGGGTTCCCCACAACCTTAGCTGTGTGTCCCGTGGAGCCAAGCCCCCTGCTGCTATAGAATGGCAAAAAGACGGGCTGCCTGTAGAGGGAGCATTCAGCACAACGGTAAGATACACACACACTGATTCAAAACACACTAATCTGTTTCTCTAATACTAAATGCTCAAATCTACGAACAAGTCACTGTAAAAGAAAACCATCACACCTCTAAAATGATCAATTCATAAAAGAAGAAAAAGTACCACTCTACAACAAGACACATTCCTATTCCTAAGATATCACAGCTCAGCCGTGTTATTGTGTTATTGCAAATGCTTACTAATGATATTTAATGGTATGACATAATTAATGACCAGTAGTAAACTCATTTTTAATTAGTCGTATATAAGAGTATCTTCCTTTAAAGGGGCATTGAAAAAAGTGATCTTGTCATCTGTTCGTGTAATTTAAGGCAACTTGCTGTTGATCTGTTTGTCGTGAAATGGCATTTGCCATTTTCAAATGATGTAAAAAGGAAAAGAGCCACATTTTTTCTCATTATAGTGACAAAATGCAGGCCAACGATTCACACTTACTGTGTTGAAACCTCAGTTCTTTCACAGAACAGATGAAGTGCCGAATAAGCCAAATGGATTCAGTCCTCTGTGCTCTGTTCTGTCTCTGTTCAGGAAGTGCTCTCGGACAGGAAGCGTGTGACCACCAGGAGCTTCCTGCCCGTCCTCCCCATGGATACAGACACGGGGAAAAACTTCACCTGCGTGGCCACCAACCCGGCCGTGCCCATGGGCAAGCGCACCACCATCACACTCAACGTCCATCGTGAGTTTGTCACTTCTACTTCTCTACACACTGCTGTTTAGTCTGGAATCACTCGTTTCAATAACAAGACTCTGTTCTGTCCAGCTATGTGCATAAAGTCATTGTGATATAATGCCAGTGCACTGCAACTTCATAGGTTTAAAATAAAGTGGACGATGTGAAAAGAACCGACTTAAGCTGTGTCCAGAATAATGAACAGAGCTGTAAAGAAAAAGCTATATACCACTTATCATAGCTTTACCTGAATAAACTTACAACAAACTGCCTCATATTTAAAAAATGTTGATTAAACCGTAGGGCAGGGAACTTGATGGAGTGGAGAATCACAGGAAATTATCATTTAATATCTTCTTCCTGTTGCCCAAAATTAAAAAAATGTTTAATTAAAGTTTGAAAAGAATTTTTGTTATTGACTCTATAACATTTCAAACCACACTTACCCTGAGGTCATTACAGAATTAAATTACAAGCATTAAAATGACAAGTGTGTCCAAACCTTTGAAGAGCAGTGTACATTTAAGACTCCCTGCCTTCTAATATCATTACTAAATGCACCAAGCATCACCACTGTCCATCCATCAGTGTGGGTGGTCTCTTACAGTGATAGAAATGTACACGGCTATGCACTTAGAGATTGCGGCTCCTCTCCGATTCAGATAAAGTTCCTCATGCATCATATGTTCGCTTATCTTTCTGGTTCCATTGTCATTAAGAATGCAGCAGGTGAGGTTGCATTTGCAATGCAGATTTATTATTATGATCTCTATCTGAACAGATCCCCCTGTGGTGGTTTTATCCATTGAGCCGCGCTCTGTGCTGGAAGGAGAGAGGGTGACCTTCACCTGCCAAGCCACTGCCAACCCTCCGATTATGGGCTATAAGTATGTCCCACTTTTTTTTTTTCTTTTTTAGGTGTTTAAAGGATTTATTTAAAGCCTCTGGTCAAGCAGTGCACCTTCCCTGAAAGTAAGAGGTCGCCATACGTGTTATACAGAATGATATCAGCTGTCTAAATCTCCAGTGTGTACACCAGTCAGCCATAACATTAAAACCACCTGCCTAATGTTGTGTAGGTGCTCCTCTTGCCATCAGAAAAGCTCTGAGCCCCCAAGGCAAGGACTCAAGATCTCTGAAGGTGTCCTATGGTATCTGGCACCATGACGTCAGTTGTCTGTAAGCTGGAAGGTGCGGCCTCACTTTCTGCAGTGGACGGGTCAGACTGGGCATTCTGACTGGTCTACGTATACACAGCAAAATACCTGCAATACACTGCGCGTTCTGACCCCTTTCTATCGGAGTCAGCATTAACTTTTTCAGGTATTGATGCCGCAGTAGCTCTTCTGTCAGATTAAAACAGACAGTCAGGCCTCTGCTCCTCACATGCATCAGTAAACCTTGGGCTTCCATGACCCTGTTGCTAGTTCTTACTTGGACCATTTTTGATCTGTACTTACCACTGCATGCCAGGAACACCCCACAAGACCTGCGGATTTGGAGATGCTCTGCAGCAGTCGTGTAGCCATCACAATTTGCTCCTTCTCAAAGCTGTTGAGTTGCTCTTGCCCATTTTTATTCCTTCCAATACACCAACTTCAGAAACTGACAGTCCACTTGATGTGTAATATGTCCCACCCTTTGAAAGGCACCACAGTAATGAGATAATCGATGATATTCGCTTCATCCCAGTGGTTTTCATTTTATGGCTGATCTGTGTATATCTGTATTGTAAAAATGCAGTTTAAGTATAACATAATAATAACCATGCTGCTTTAAAGTTTGGGTCATTGAATTTGGGTAATAAGTCTAAGGGAAATCTGCATAATTTGGTGGCTGAGCTATAAAGTCATTCAGATTAGTTTGGTTTGAAATGGCTCATTGTGGATTGTAGTAAAATGATCAGTGAACCTGCATGTTTTTATGTGTAATATTTGTAATGGTAAAAGAGTGGAAAATTGGCCAAAAAAATTAAAATAAATGCCACCATGCACAATGTATTTTTACTGTGATTAAGTCAAAATTGTTTTTGGGTAGCAAAACATATAAACAAAGCAGTTTTCCATTGTTAGATAGACTTGCCTGTTCTTTTCTAAAGTTACATTGAATTATTTTATGATGTGTTTTGAAGTTGTATGAATTCACATGTACATTCATCCACATTCCTTGGTGGTTTGCCCTTATCAAGTCAGTCTTTTTCCTCTTTGTTAGATGGGCTAAGGGCGGTGTGGTCATCCAGGGGGCGAGAGAGAGTATGTTTGTCACTAAAGCTGACCACTCTTTCTTCACGGAGCCAGTCTCCTGCCAAGTGTTTAATGCCGTGGGGAGCACCAACGTCAGCATACTTGTGGACGTCCACTGTAAGGAGCAGCCTAATAAATTTAACCAATACTCTATACCAATACCCATATATTTGTAGTCACACTTGATCTTTACATACTTTATATACATATTCTACATATTAAGTCCCTTCAGTGGATGGAATGCTATATCATTACCACACAAACATTAAAAATATATGACATAGATGTTTACAGCCATTGCTGTCCTAATTGCACGAGTAAAAAATAATTCATATTAAATGACACCATTCCTTTGTTATGACTGATACTAGTGACTTCAGAGGGTTAAACGGGGACTTTGAGCACAATAGCCATAGCAATTTGCTATAATAAAACATACGTTTCGTTTTCACTATATTCAGAACGTTTCTTCCTTTGTTCCCAGTTGGTCCGATCCTGGTGGTAGAACCGAAGCCAGTGACGGTGGACATGGACTCTGATGTCACTTTAAACTGCAAGTGGGCCGGGAATCCCCCTCTAACCCTCACATGGACTAAAAAAGGCTCCAGCATGGTGAGCAGTCTAAATCTGCCTTTCCTTTCATTCTGACACTTTTGCAAAGACTTTCTCAGAATTTCATCTCCCTTTCTCTCTTTAGTTCTCTGACTGCCTGTCTCCCTTGAACATTTTCTTTGATGACTCAAGAGTGTCTCCTTCTCTTCCTCTGACATAAGTTGTTCCTCCCTGTTGTGTTGCACAATAAAGTGCTCGCTCTCTCTCTTTCGCCACACGCTGTGCACCCTTGGTTTATTTTTTCGGTCACTTCGTCCAGCGGTGTGTGGTATTGTGGTTGGAAAGGTACTACATCAGAGTTGCTTTTACCCTAATGAAATTTGTTTTACTTACACCCCCCTCCCCCTGCTTTGTCTCGCTCTAGGTACTGAGTAATAATAACCAGCTGTATTTGAAGTCGGTGAGTCAGGCCGATGCTGGCCAGTACGTGTGTAAGGCTATAGTTCCCAGGATCGGTGTGGGAGAAACAGAGGTCACCCTTACAGTCAACGGTCAGTACCAGCGGCAGAAATGTAGACAAAATATCTGACTGAAACACTGCAGTGTTCTTAGTCTGCACTGTTAATGTTATTGCTAACGTTAGGGCATATAAGAAGATTACCTAAAGCTAGTGGCTTTACACTCATGAAAACAAAGGCGATGGGAATAGTTCTCAGAGTGGTTCCATAGAAAACCTTTTGGTTCCCTAAATAACTTTTCAATGGATGTTTCTTTGAAAATGAGAGGTGAAGGTAAATAGGTAAAGAACCTTTTTTTAACATGTAATTGGTGAAGGATGACTAAAGAACCGTAATGTTAAGTGAAGAATCTTATACCTTTCACAAAAATGGTTCTTTAGGGAACTAAAATGGTTCAAGGAAAATAAATGGCACCATTACTTTTAAGTGTGAATGCTGTGCAGTTAATCCTTCGGTCATTATTGGAGACGAAGGGCATGGTTATTTTAAAAAGACACACATTATTTTAATTAGATTGTTTTTACTGTGGCTGTATTTACAAAAGTATTTGATAATATCTAAATTTAAATGTTTTAAACAACACCTCTAACAGCTCTACATGTAAATGTTTTAAACAAAAAGATGACAGTGTAGATCAGCTGTTAGGATGTTAAATCATATACACTCCAAATCATTGAATCCATATTGATCTCGTCTTGCTTGCTGCACACATTACATTCTTCCTTGCATGATTTATTTTGTTATTCAGAATACTATAAACTATTTTTGCCTTTGGTTATTTGAATATTTCATACAGATGTTTAAATGGCAGAATTGGCTAAAAAACATTATTTCCACTACTTTGCGATACTGTACAGTATACATCCATTCCATATTAATCAGTAGTGCTGTAATTAGATAGGTACTTTGTGATTACAGAAATTGAGTGTGTGTATTTGTGCAGGTCCACCCATCATCTCCAGTGAGCCGGTGCAGTATGCGGTCAGAGGAGAGAGAGGGGAGGTGAAGTGTTTCATCGCCAGCACTCCACCACCGGACAAGATCGTACGTTTCCTCATTAATAGCTTTGTAACCATGTCTCTGAAGATGCTCACTTTGTTTTTAATCTCAGCCCAAAACCTAACCAAACCCAAATCCTATGATATTCACCAAATACTGTGTAAACAATTTTTATATAAAAGCTTTTAGGGGACTGTCACAGTAAGTCGAAGCAGGTCTTGATATTTAATGAATGCATATTGCCATTACCCAGATTTTACATTTGTTGATAATGTAAATGATGATGATGCTTATGATGATTATTATTATTGCATTTCTGTGGTAAGTTTGGACAATTTAGAAATTGTGTTCATGTTAATCAGGCCATATTCACACAGACAGCCCAGTGGAATTATATGTTGGTAGCATATTTTGCAATTTCTGGAGATACCACAAGCATAATACTGAATTTAAAAAAGGCAGCGTTTTGATACAGTAAACTGAAGATATTTGGGGGTTCAAAATCTTTTTAATTTTGGAGGATCAGTGGTTTGGTGTACAATACAGATTTGTGCTGTCTGGTCAAAAAAATAGCCAAACCTTTGGGGCTACAGTGAATATTTGAGCCTGTGTGGTGTTATGAAGTGTCAACAGGAGGGGCGAGGTGGAGGAGATTCACTTTGTTGTTTTGATTTGTCGATCGGGGAGTGGAGTTTTGAATAGTTGACGGGAGATTGTTGGTGCTCGTCTTGGCCGTATGTTGTCACATTGCTACAAAAGCAGCGGGGACAGTCATTTCATTCGGAATGACAGATGGTTAGACGCAGGGCTATTTTTCCTTTTACTATTTTCGTAATCCGGGACTATTCATTAAACATTTATAGCTATAGCCCTGGATGCCCGGACTGAATGTCTCCCCTTCCACAACTAACCGAGTTACCCTAGTTCAAACCACGCAGGTGAGATGAGAAAACTTGAGGAAAATCAGCACCATCTAACTTCAAAATCTAAACCATCATGCATGCCAAACTAAATAGTATTACAGCAGGCAAAAAACTCTCATATCTCATCGGATTCACAGATTTTAACACAGTGTATTTATTAATAGCCTTTTTAATTTGTGGCAAGTACACAAAAATGTTTTTAATAGCTGAAAAAGGGTAAAGGGGGTTGGCTGACGCTCTTTGTTTTAGAGCGACTTACAATCGTTAGTTACAGGGACAGTACCCTGGAGCAACTGAGGGTTAAGTGTCTTGCTCAAGGACACAAGGGTAGAAAGTGGGGGGTTCGAACTGGCGACTTTGTGGTCATCGGGTTCACAGGCAAGTGTTTAACCCACTAGGGATCTACCACCCATAAAAAACTCTAGGTTCATTAAACCCACCTTAAAAATTAATTAAAGGCATTATAGATCAAGTTGGGTAAAAATTATGGAATCACTCGATGTGGAGTATAAAAAATGCAATCATACACAAAAAACATCACAACTTGAAAAACAGATGCCTTAACTTGACGAAGTGACTAAGAAGCACAGTTCTGTGCTTTTTTTTAAATTAAGGTTTATTTCATTTACAGTGTTTTGTTTCATACATGTTCTTGCAACATTGGGTGAACTTGTTATGCAAAGTTTGAAGAAAGAAAATAAGGAGCCATTCATGGGCTAAACAGATTTAGTAATACATCATTTGGTCTCTTTCATTTTTTGTGTCATATGTGTCATTTGTTTATTTGCTACAAAGTTGAAAAAGTTTGGTGAATGTCTTCAAAGTGTGGTGATTCAATCATTTTGCCAGGGGTTGGTTCTCAGGCCACTGACGGTAATGACGCAGCAACATATTAGAGAAGCTGATCTCTTTTTTTTGTAGAAAAAAAACACCACCTGCTACTCTGTTGGGCTGTCACGACTTTACAGGCCCCAAGGACACCTCCTTTTGCAAAATACTGTTTTTTTCTGTTTTTATTTTCTTTCCCAATTCCAGTTTTGAAGCTCTTGTTCAAAACTAAAAAAATCAACCAGAGTCTGTTTTTTATAGACAAAAAAACATAAGCTGTGTACAATTTTGAACCCACGCCATCGCACTTTTTTGCGTTGTACAGATGCGTTAAAAGTCGTGGTGACCAGTCAGATTGTCATGGTCTAAATAAATTCCATTTATGTTTGTCAATCAAAAAAATTGTACTTTATGTGAATAAACCTTGCACATTCAGCAAAAAACAGGAAATCTCTTCAGACTTTAACTGACAGACTTTAGTTTGAAACCTCATTTCGGATCAATTTTAGACAAACCCACAGTCCTTTTAATTGAAAATGAAAACGCGGAATGCAGTTCACTTATGTTCATTACCTTCTATAAAAACAAGCCTTTAAATGAAACCAGACATTAAATGATTATAGAGAGATACTGTCTGAAGTATAGGTAACCATGAAGAACCTACTTTATGTTTCGTGTTCTCAAACTTTACATGTCTGTAAGTTGGGTCAGTAAGTGTTGAGAAGGCTGCTTCCAGTTTTAGAAGCAAAAAAGTTCGAGATGTCCACCTGAATCACATTAAAAATGTGTGAAATGAGCGAAACTTGACTTCAGCCAGCTAACGAAACCTGTGCTCTCCGCGGCTGACGTTAACTGAAATGCCTTAGCTCAGCGCTATCCGCATATAGCCTCTCTTCAGTCTGTGGATGACTGTAATGTGGAATGACTAGCAGCCGAGGCCCTAATGCAGCTTCAGGAGGTGATTTATGAAATATGAAATATGGGAACAGGGCACTTGTTCCCTGCATTCCTGGCCCGCGTGTACTCCCCGTTTGCGCAGTAAATGGAGGCTTATGGTGAACATGTGGAGTTATGCATTTTTAAATATGCTCATGGTTCAGTATGAATAATACAGCCCTTTTCAGTGGAGTTTTAAAAGGGGAAAGTGTAATGCTTTCTCGCCATTTTCTAACCCCTTTGTCAAAGAATAGAGGGGCATTTAGCTACTTGCTGGTGTGAAATGTGCGTGAGTGTGTGTGTGTGTCTGAGACTGAGTGCGCGCGCCACATGTGGGGCAGGTGCCGAATAAGAAGCAGCATTTTATGCATGAAAATGTAAGCACTGAAATGAACTCACAGGATATTATTAATGCAGTGATATTAAGATTAGACAAGAACTCTTTTTTGGTTTTAAAACCACGGAGGGCTGTGTACAGGGTTAGCTTGTGATAATATGAGTAAGTTCAGGACAGAATAAGCAAGCAATCTGAGTGAGTTCAGTGCAGCAAGTTCGCGACAACACGAAAAAACAATAATGTATGCAGTTTAGATTGAAGCCTCATGTCAGTACTCACATAGGAAATCCGCATGCACTTCAGATAAAAGGGGTATTACAGCAGAGATGTAAACAAATCACAGCCAGCGGCAGTTCCTGCCATATCTCTTTGGGCAGATGTTGTGAGGATGGCTAAGATGACCCATTTAATTGGTAAATTCACATCCAGCTAACCCCACACATAGCTTGTCTTATGTTAATTGCCCATGTTATGGTAGTTTTTTTCAAGCTGTAGTCTGTGTGGGTTCGGGGTGGGCCCAGATAGAGGTTACAGTTGGTGTCGCTACATGAGGTGTAATACTGCATTGAACAGTTTGTTTTTTTCTGGCCACCTCATGTAGCAATACCACCAGTAGGCACTAGATGACAAAGAGATTTGTCCTTAAGTTACATCAAGTTACTATGGCAAAAACCCACCTGGAACCCATACAGATGGCAACTCAGTACCTGCAGTTTGAAAAAATTAACATCAGAATCTGTTAGAGCAATCTGGTCAATTTTCAGCCAGACTGAAACCACCCAGCTCCACAGAACACAGATGACACTGAATAGACAATAATATTCAGAGGCAGGACAAACTCTCTTGAAAAGTAACTTTGTAGCATAACCCCAACCGACCGCCCTAAAGAATAAATTTTCCCTGAACACAGATTCACAGATCTGAAGATTCAGTCTGGAAAGCTTATACTCCTCCACCGTCAGCCTGATCATTATACGATACAGTGCACACTGTGTCATTTTGATGTTGGTGCAGTACATGATGAGTAATGTGTCCCATGCCATAATTTATGTTGGAGCAGCTTCACAGCGCTTTGTAAAGATCGGTACTTCAGTCCCGAAGACAGAACGATAGTATTGGAAACCATGATAAAAGGTTAAGTAATTATAGTGACTGTCTGTGTATCCCAGAGTCAGTCGGTTCTCCAGTCACATTTGAATTAAATTAATGTTAAAAAATAAAGGAATCTTTGCGTAAACTGTCGTAAATCATGATCAGATCTAATTGTGGATTTGTATCCATGCAGCACAAGTGTTTGATTACTGATCCATTCTTATGAATGTTTCTGTGTGTGTGTATGTGTGTGTGTGTGTATCAGGTGTGGGCTTGGAAGGAGAATGTGTGGGAGAAGGAGAAGGGAACACTACCAGAGCGCTACACGGTGGAGCAGAGTAAGCCCTCGCCTGATGGTGGAGCAGTGCTGTCCACACTCACCATCAACAACGTCATGGAGTCTGACTTCCAGTCCACATACAACTGCACTGCATGGAACGCTTTTGGCCCAGGCACCATGATCATCAATCTGGAGGAGACTGGTAAGGATACACAGATAACCACTGAGCTATTTCTTAGACCATGCAGGTCTTTCTTAATGATACAGTGAAAATACAGTGTGCCTTTATTGCCTTATATACTTTTCACATCATACTATTGCAAATTGTAAAATTGGTCTGAATCAAAATAAGAAATTGACACTGGCCATGTCATCATAGCAGATGCAATACAAAGCATAACACACAACACAGATCGTGTGGTAAGAAAAGCACAAAGAAAGGCCGGATTTACATACATTGGTTTACATGTATTGTAATAAAACATTTTACATAATTTATGAATTTATAGTGTTTGCTAGCAATTGTCTGCTAGCAATTGTCTTTGCTGGTGTAAATTTCGAGCCACTGGTCATCTACTATAGTTTTTTGTGTCTGTTTTAGGCTATAATGTTGTGACAGCAGAATACTGCAGCACACAAAGAAATTGCTGGACTGGGAGTCACTGAGCTCTGAATCTTGGTGCTAAAATATAACAGTTTTGAAAGTTTGGATGCTGTACTGTCCTGTGTGCGGTGGCATTTAGTAAAAAGCATTTTCTGATCCTAACCCTAAACCAGACTCTAATCTTAATCTCAGCAAGCAAAAAGAAACGGTTTTGCACTTTAAGTGTGTCTTTTATTTAAAGCACTTTGCGAAGTCTGGACATTTTATCCTTTACACAAAAACTCACACACAGAAATGATCTATCGATTTGGCTTTCAAGGCCTTTGAAGGCCACACTGAAAGTGAATGTTGTCACGGTGGGGCTTTGTCTTCAGTGTGAAGTAAAAGAGAAGACATGGTGAACATTGTTAGAGGACTTGTTCACAGATAATCAGTTCCAATAAACAAGTGGCATGTTTTAGGAAGTACAATTGGACATCATGTTTTGACCTGATCCTCTCTCTCACTCAGAAATTGTCCCGGTTGGTATCATTGCTGGTAGCACTGTAGGCTGTTCCATTCTGCTGCTGATCTGTCTGCTGGCATTAGTGTTTTTCCTGTATCGTCAACGGAAAGGAAGTAAGTACACACACACATACACGTACGCACACACACATTGAAATATTTACTACGGCTTTACTGCTTTAATAAAATGAAAATTCACTTTGCTGTCATTTAAAGCATGTTTAAACGGGCAGATTTTTTAGTGCTAACGACAGGAGGAATTCCACATCCGCCAGCACATTTTATCCTTATTAGGACCACTTATTGGCAAATAACCAATAAGTGATGTGATCACAAATCATAATATTGACTTTAGAGAGAGTGTATAAACGCTGTTAAAAACGATGTGGAATAATAAATGTGTGTGTTCCTGTATTGCTTGCAGGTCGCCGTGGGGTCACACTCGGTAAGCCAGACATCAAGGTGGAAACCATAAATAAAGAGACCCACAGCCTGGAGGAGGAAACGGGCAGCGTCTCCACAGCAACCCGCATGGTCAAGGCCATGTACTCTGTGAGTCTAAGGCTGCCATAACAACACGCTGTAGACATGCAGTAGACAGGGCCAGTGGAGAGTGATAGGAAGTTAGAACTCCAGAGACATACGTATTCTGTTGGTTACATCAAAGATTCAGTTAATTTCCAAAGTCAGTAGATACTAGCAGGACGGAAATGGTTTTGGCTAAATATATTTTTCTCAGTAATCTGCCCACTGTGGTTTATGACATTGAAAACACAGAAGGAAGAGTAGTATACATACTACCTACTATAGTACAGTATAGTATATAGATAAAACAGTATAAACTATAGTGTATACAGTAGAAAAGTATATTTTATACTTTATTTAAAAAATATAAAATATATAAAAGTATATTTTATACTATATAGTACAGTGAAAAATAAAGTAATAGAGTAGTGTACTGTGTAGAACAGTAGAATATTAAGTAGCATACATAGTATCCACTACACTAAGTAGTTTGGTAGAAGATGAAGTAGTAGAGTGGCAAATGTATTATCGACTATACTATAGTTTAGTGTGTAGAGTAAACTGTATACTGTACATTATAGTATATACAGAAGTAAATTTAGTATCTATCACACTATAGAGTACAGTGAAAGTAAAAAGTAGTAGAGTAATGTAAATACAGAATATACTGTACTATAAAACAGTAAAATATAAAGTATCTACTAAACATTACAGATAAAATAGTAGAGTTGTTTACTATATAGTACAGTAGAAGATAAAGTAATACTGTAGTTTGCATATATATAGTATCTACTCTGCTATGTAGAACATTCGAATATAAAATACTACAGTAGTATATGTAGTATCTACTATACTATATAGTAAGTCGAAGATTAAGTAGTAGAGCAGGATAGATACTATATGTCTAGGGATTTATACCTCTCCTTCCACTGAAAAAGATTGAGAGGAGTTTGATCTTGTATTACAGAAATTACTGCCAAGATGGCTACTGAGTGCGCAAGACTTTTCTATAAAGACTTTGCTATTATTTATGCAATGAGGAAAAGACTAGGGGAGGTCACATTGAGAATTTAGAGGATAGAGGGCAAGACTTTACCAGAGAAATTTACCAGAGAGAGGAATGACTGTCCGACAGCATCCTTTGTGCCCCCTGTGTAATTTGTGTCTGGGTCAGTTATGCTAATAAAAAGCTAAGATGCTGGCACGCAATCTCTTATACAGAATTTGCCTTTCAAATTGTTGCTCATTTAATTTCAGTAGCAAAGGTCCACCGATTTCAGCAATGCACTATAATTGTTAGGCTGCTACATGAGAAATGGTGGATTTTGGGGTTCTTCAGTTTGTCCTTGACCTTTGTGATGTGTTTTAGAGTCCTTTTATCGAAGTTCTGTGAAGAACACTCACAGAACGGTTCCTGGCACCAGACCCCATTGGGAACCTAAGTGTTGAGTCATATTTTCATCACAGCTTCTGGAGGTGCCTCAAAAGTGCTGTGATGGAAGTCAGAAACTGCAGCCTGCGGGAATTTGTTGTTTAATCTCACGCCTTTAACGTACTATGAGAAGATTTCACTGTTTCAGACATATTAGGCCAGTGTCTTAGCTCTTAACACAGCTTTACAAAATTTTTATTAATATTTTAAAACTACATCCAGACACCATCTAGAATCTTTCAACAGGATGACAAAGCCATGTGTGTAATGCATACATTGAAGTGTGTTTTAAATGTGTCTTTCTGTGATATTGCACATAATCACTAAACACTCTGAATGCCATAAAACATAGTCCGTAGCCAATAAATACATCTGTCTGAATTAACTATTAATCAACAATTAATCACTAAATAGTCATTTTCTTAACCTTCTTACAAGACATCCCAGGAGTTTAACTCTGTAATTAATTCACACATTCATGTACAACTGAATTTAATCCTCTTTTCTTTCTCAATCTCCCTCTCCTCCTTTTTTTCCTCTTTTTTCTCTTAACCTATTGGTTTTCCTCCCCTTTTGCGTTGCTTCTCTTCCCCTCTTGGTTGGTTTCTTGTCGTTTATGGTTTAGTTTTTGCCCTCTGTGACCCTCTCTCCCTCCTCCCAGCCCTTTAAAGATGACGATCTCAAGCAGGAGCTGCGCAGTGACACTCTGGACACACGCCAGGACTATGAGCTCAAGGTGAGAGACATCACTCACACGCACCTACACTCACACACACACACACACACACACACACACACACATACACACACACACACACACACACACATACACCACACACACATAGTCATAGCTATTTGTCTCTTTTAGCACTGCATTTCTACTACACAGGCTGTACATTCTACTACACAGGCTGTAAATGAACCCATGCAAGTCTTAAAATTAGGATTTTTTGTCATTTTTACAGAATCTGGTATAAATCATCACTTTACAATTTACAGTGTACGCTGATTTTTATGTAATTACACAATTGAATAATTAATGGCATAGTCAATACTTGCATATGTAAATTACATTTACAGTCGTATGCAAACATTTGGGCACCACTCAACAGAGAACACACATCTGCATGATTTAATGCACAGTTACTGTTGCTGAATGAAACATTTTATTTTTTATTTTATGTTTCATTTTAAAATACGTTATTTTTTACAATATGTAAAAAAACTCTAATTTGATTAAACTTCTGTATTGACAGGTTCATATCTGCACATGTAGAACACTGGTCCCCAACTGATTTATGCAAGACAATTTTACCACGGCCCAGGGGTTGCAATGAAGTGTATAATATATAAATTGACTATTACATATATAAAATAAATGCAAATGCGAGGATGTTTTTTCATTAGGTTTTTACTTTTTATTCAATAAATGTATTTTTAATCATGTAAATATAATGTAAGAGTAATGTAAATAAAATAAAAATATATTTTTTTAAGTTTTTCTTTTTTCATTTTTGTGGAGTACCTGGTACTGGTCCCCTGTCCGGTGGTTGGAGACCCCTGATGTAGAGGATGTTCTATAGCCATTAGTTCCCATTATTAGTCCAAATAAAATCCTGTGGTATCTAATGCCATGCTCATATTTTCTTGGTTTGTACAGGACCCGACAAATGGCTATTACAACGTGCGAGCTTCCACCCACGACGAAGGCCGCCCCGCCTCGCGCTCGATGCACTATTCTGACTACCGCTCCTCCAACCAGCCAGGGGGCGCTGCAGCAGTCAGCGGTAGTTCGGGCGCTCCAGGAGCTACGGCAGGTCCCGGAACTCCCAGCAGTTTGGCACCAGGGTCGCGAGCTGGCTGCTACGACCCCCGACCTCCGTCTAGACTCTCACACAACAGCTATGCCCAGTTCAACACCTTCAGCAGGGCCGGCCAGTCGCAGCAGCCTCCGCCCAGCTCCGGGCCGCAGACCGGCGACTTCCCGCCTGACTGCAGCCTGCTGGACTCAACCCCTCAGCTGGCGTATGACAACTACAGCTACCACTCGCACTACTCCACATATCGCATGGGTTTCGCTCCGCCCAGCCTGGCTCCTTTAGAAGGTGGTCCAGCGTACGAGATGTACAGTGTGGGTCCGAGCGTAGGGGCCGGGGGCACTACCGGAACGCCAGAGACTGGACTGGGGAAGTACGGCAGTTCCACGCGTTTTTCTTACACCTCCCAGCATTCCGATTACTCCCACCGACACACGCAGAGGATGCAGACACACGTGTGAGCAGCAAGCCCTAGTTTACTCATCACTTCAGTCTGCACACACACTTAGCAACATGCACATACACATACATTAGAGGAGGTTCTGAAAGACAGGAAACAAAGAGGGTAGGAGCCAATTCAGAAAGAACAGAGGCCAAGAGATGAAAGAGTAGGTGGAGATTGCAAAAGACGGGAGGGAAATCTCTTTTACGTCTCTCCTTGCTTATTTCTCAGCTCAAGGAGCTGACAGCGAAAGTCACAATCAAGATGAAAACACACTAGCAGCAGTGTAAGATCTGAAAATCTTCATGATGCCGAGAACGTATTGATCAATGAATTAGCAGGGCCGCCGAATGAATCGTGAGCATTGAAGGAAGCCTCTGTGTTTGTCAGTGTGACAAAAAAAAAAAAAAAACTAGAATAATACAACGCAGGAGGGGTCATGGAAGATGGCTCTTTGATGAATGGCTTCTTCAACTTGTCTCCACATCTTTGATATTGCAAACCTAAACGAAGAAACTGTCAGAAAGCAATATGGCAGAGATTGTGCCTGGTCCAGTGATAATTCCTAAAGCATTATTACGGACCTTCAATTCTTCACATCCAGCTCTTGAGCAAAGGCTGCCAAATTAGCAAACAAAGAGCACAACACTATCAGCATAAACACATGGTTACCAAAGTATGTGTTATCATTTGGAAGCCAGGGGTACTTTTCATACTCTTGACTGCTTTACCTGTTAATATCTAACCAGCTGTCTAGCTTCCCAAGCTACCTCATTCAGTAGGCTATTAGACTTAATGTTCAGCGGCTATTGAGGACATAATCAAAATATGGTACAGTTACTTTACGTTACAGTATTGCTCCGTTGTCTCTGGTAGGATGCTATGTAATTCTCATTTATCACGCTACAGTCTGGGTCGATCAGTTAGAGCACTTTTTCATCTTTTTCTAAAAAAAAAAAAAAAATTGCAATTTAGCATCAGATGGTGAGGGAGACCAGTTCAGGAAGCCATCAGACATGGCCATTTATCTTTTTTTTAAATCACTATAGTTCAAACCATTGGGTTGGAACCTCAAGAGGTGGAGTGTACAGTAGAATGGGAATGGGGGCAGCATAGCAGACCATATATATTTTTTCATGGTGTTTTTACATGATTGGTTAATCTTAGAGCACATACAGTATATTTGCATATATATATATGTCTGAGTTCCCCACTCGTTTTCCATGGTGCTTTTGTAGTGGGGTCATTGTTTGCACTGCATTCCAGTATTCTCTCATAGATTACTCCTATAATCTACCTGTAATCTCTCATTTGCACACTTAGGTTACACTCTCAGAAAAAAAAGTTACTAAACTTTCACTGGTTTAGTACCTCTAAAGGAGGTAACTCTACCAAATACTATTGCATTTCAATTTGTTGAAGTTGCACTGACTCCAGTCTTTTTATTTTAGATTTCTTCGTTAAAACATCAGGTTACAAAAAGGGACAAATATGCCCCTTTCCCTGCACAAAAAAAATATATTTAAGGTACATAATTGGACCACGTTGTACCTTTGAGGGTACATTTACATTGTCTGGTCTTCGATGAAGATGAAATTAACCTGAGCAGGACCTTTTTTTCTGACAGTGTAGCATGTTTTGAATATTCCCAAAATACAGAATTATTATGTTTTTTGCTCATATTTCTGTAAAGAATCGTGGACCAAAGGTTCATCGTTAGAGTATCAGTCTTTATTTGGGTGATATTCACCTCAACAAACAAGGAAATATGCAGATTTGTTTGTTTTTGTTGACTCGGGACTCAATAATGATGACAGTGGCGTTTTGAAGGGTAGAGGATTGCAAAGGTCTTAAAACCTTATGATCCAGCCTTAGGTACACATACTGATCTAAGATCAGGCTGCTATGCCATCACATTACTAGATGAGATCACAAAGAACAAAGGTAAACTGAGATTCAGTCAGTTCTTAGATGGATTTTTTTATCGTTTCTGGTTCCTGGGCTCCTAGTCCAGAGAACAGA
>JBBPCX010000011.1:15988466-16006749 GCA_037974365.1 Hydrocynus forskahlii
TATATATGCGTATGTATATATATGGATATATATATACATACACACAAATAGTGTTTATTTATCAATACCTACTAGATTGGAAACTTTTCTGCACACATATTTACAAAGACACCTGCTTTATGTGCCAACACAGACGCCTATGTTGGTAAAAGCATTTTCTAGGAAAAAATAAATGAAAAACTACCTTTCGGAAAGGTGAGTTGGTCTTCGGATACGAAATGCTTCTGAAGGAAATGATTGTGGTGATGGTGGCAAAGATGAAGACAATCCATCTCGAATGGTTCTCCAGCAAGGAACTATGAGGTACTGTCTACAGCTAGTTTTCGTCTTTGTCTGAGTTTCAGTACCTTTCAAGTGAAGGAGTCCTGTAAATACTTTCCCATGTGTTACTCCTGTTTCAAGTATTATTTTACATCATCCAATGTGACGCACTCTTAAAATGCAGTATTGATACATTTCAAATGCCGCGAGGGAAGACTGGCAGATGGACATGTTGGCAATGGAATTTTATGACCTATGGCTAATGAGCAGCATTCAACTTGGCTGGAGTCCAGCCCAGTGCCAAAGAGCGCTGAGAGGAACGAGACGCTCATCATTATCAAAAAACAAAACAAAAAAAAACACCCTTATACCTGCCTGAGCTGCCAATCAGTTGGTCTTAATGGTCCATTTGGTTACTTTGAGTGATTGACAGAAGGAGACGCGACTGCGAGGCGTGACCTTAACGACTGGACAGGACATGCACTCCCGCCAACACTCTCAAGGGACTGAAGCATCCATCAACAAAAAAGGAGGGAAATATGAAGGTGTATGTTGGATGAAAAAATAAAACAGAGTGGCCTTAGGAAAACATGACTTTTATAATCCCTCACTTTATAAGCCAGTTTAAGGCCAGAGGTGTACAATGACAGTTTCAAGGATGGAATGAGGTGTGTGTGTGTGCGGGTGTGCGTGCGTGTCTCTCTTTGTGTATGAATATCTTTATGTAATCATTTACTTCCCTCAAGTTCCTGCTCCAATACTTTTATTCTCCTGGTAGGACTGTATCCTGTATAATTGTGTCTTAGAGAACAAGCGTTGACCTTACTGTACTGTTCTTCGTAGCTGAAAAAATGTTCTACAGATGTACAACAGAAGTTAATGAAATTTTCCTTTTTTATTTCATTTTCTTTTTTTTCCAATATTTTTAAAAAATGTTATGTAATTATTTTTTCACAGTATATCAGAAATAAAAGCACTGTTTTTATAAGAACGGATGATGCTTCTGCATTAACAATTTTGCCAGTGAAACGCTAGACAAGTCACCTGGTCATCATCAAATCTGTAATGAAGGCACATTCAGTCAAGACATTTTTCTTCTTTACGTCTCATGCATGTTCAGTGGGGTTTCGGTTGAGCCGCTGACTTGGACAGCCATCGTTTTTAACTTTTTGGAACTGAAAACTCCTTAGTTGCTTCAACAGTATGTTTCAAGTCATTGTCTTGCTGCAAGGTGAAGCTCCATCCATTACATTTGGAGGTCTTTAGTTGTACCTTAACAGAGAAAATGTTTTTCTTCACGTCAGGCTTCATAACATCGTCAGTGAAGGCAAGTGGTCCTGTTCCACAGACAGCCATCATGCATTACACAATGCTCTTTATCATGAGCTACTTCTCTGGTTTTACATGTTTGCCTGATGCCATCAGTCAGGCGCAGGTTAGTCTTTGTCTCTTCTAGTCTTGAGGACTTCTCCCAGAACTCTTTCTGATGGACTGAAACCTGGCCTTTCTGCACTTGAAGGTCATCCATGCTGGTGTGTTGTAGTCTTTGACATCTATTCCCACATCTGTTGTAATAACTGTAAGCATTCATTGAGTCTGAGGGACTGCTAAGCTCACCAGTAGATTCCTTCTTAAAAACCATAGCAAACAGTTTTGACAGCTAATTTTGTGTCATATGTGCCTCTGACATGTTTGACTTTTCAGAATCAAGATGGTTTGATGAGATTTATCTTTGGTCATCATGTTGATGGATTACAGCAGATAATCCAGATACAGAGGCCAGTTTGCCTCTCTAGACTTTGTCTTGTGTATGAACAGCCGATGCAGTGACACACAGCTGGCCACAAAATGACTGAGCAACCAATTGTACGTAAAATGTCTGATTCCGTTCTGGTTCACCCAGTGTAGATATAAATAGCCACAAATTAAGGCAGACGTTTGAACCTTTTAAGTCATAGTGTTTCCTTTTAAATCGACATGTCAAAACAACAAAAAGTTTTTCATAATACACACCTTGCCCAATATGCAACTATCAGTACCTACAAATGACCAAGCCAGTCTAATAAAACGCAGGGTTAAATATGGGTGAATATGTTCATCAATCACTTAGAGCCGAAGTCATAACTGAAACTAACAATCGGGTCGTACAACTGGGATTGATTTAGAACCAAAATGAAAAGCAGATAATCAAATGGGAAAAAAAACTATAAAGATGAGAACTACATTTAATTACAATTTAATTTTAGGTCCTTTCAATTGCTTAAAAAATTGAATGAACATGAGATAACAAAAATAAAGAATAAATACGGAATAGTAAGAGCAGATAATATTTTCACTTCAGGCATCACTTCATGAACATGTATGAGATTTCTCGTTAACATTATTTGTGTGTAAATAATAAAAGGAAAAAAAACCTTTTTGTGTAAATGCAAAGAAAAGCTGAAATGCAAATATTTTCATTAGAAACAATGTCTTTAGTGCCATCAGTAATAACATTCTGGAACTGGCTTTTGATATAAACCACAAGTTCAGTGCAACGCTAACACGACAAATGTTCTTAGCCTTCAACTGAGTGGGGCATGGGGATAAATAAGGGATACATGTGATGGAACTGGGCAGCATGAAGAATTAATATAGCTCCATTAACAAACTTGTTACATTAATACAGCGCCATCAGTTCCACAACATATTTAATTAAAGGAGTACCAAGAAGAGTCCATAATGGATTTTGTAACTATGGTAATGAGAAGAGATGGGAGCAGATGAGGGAACACTATTTTAGTGGTCTCCAGTATAAAACATTTCTTGAAAAAATAAACATTTCTTGAAAATCTGTCTTTACTATCTTAACCATTTACAGCTTGTGCTGCTACAGTAGCCATTTGGGTAGTGTGCATTTGACGCACAATGTGACAAACGCAATGTCACATGCCAGGCTACAGAGCTTGATTTAGTAGGTCACAGAGGCGTCCATCCCCGAACGGCTGGAAGATCCTCCATCCAGCGGTCAAGGTGACACGGCTTTTGAGAAAATGCTGCATTCTAGTGGTAAAGACCCAACATTACAGCTGCTACATTGAACTGAAATCTGCTGAAGCAGTTTTTTCCCCCTTCAAATGCACGTCGTCCTACACATTTTTGCATGTACAGACCAAATATGCTGCACATAGTCAACGGCAGCATTTAAACTGAGACAGCAGAACAGACCGCACGAGTATGTTAAACACTTCCAGCTGTGCTCGATTTGTCCTACACATCTCAGACCACCCGTGAGGTCATAGGAAGTGACTCACACATTGTGCAGTTGGAAAAAAAAGGCCTTTGCCAAGATAGAGGTGGAAAGCTTAAAAATGCAATAGCCATACTTACACATCTCAGTATTACACTGTTCTAAATCAGTGTTGGATCACTTTACGCAATGACAAAAAATATATCTGTGTACTTAACTGTGGTTGAAAAACTGCAGGATTGAATGCAATGAACCCCTGTGACTCATCAGTTTTCTGAATCTACCAAACTAGATTAGAGAAAGCTAGCTATTGGCCACAGAGCCACCCAGCACCTAACCTACTTGGAGCAATGATCATAGTTAGGAAATGAGATTAGTGCTGTAGAATAAGTGTCAGAAAGTAAAACTGATTGGTCAAAATATGTTTTTAACAACCACCTTTTTAATTTAGCATCCGATGCCATTGCAGCAGAGTTCACATTACAAGAACATAAGGCAGAACATACAAACACTCCTGAACCAATGAGCTGAGTATTTTCAAGCATCTTATCTCACATTTTGTTTTAGAAAATGTATACGAGTTATAAATGTTTACTGTATATAAGGAAACTATTAATCATAGCAAACACAGCAGCCTTTAATTTTCACAAGTCACCTTTATCAGAATCAGAAAACTCCGGGATCAATGAAGTTTTCTGATTCTGATAAACGTGACCAGTGAAAATGAAAGAGTTTAATCTTTCTTTTAAGTACCATATTTTAGAAGCAATGGAGCAAACTGTCTTTTTATTCCACTGTTGGCTATATTTGCATTGTCTATTGAACATACAGCAAGTCAGAAAACTGAAGAATACAAACTAGAGCAACAAACGTGCTCAGTGACTGCAGACTCAATTTCTTCTTTCATGGCAAAATCTAAATTCTACATCCTGTGTTGTCCACAACTAGGCTGAATCCCTCTCTAGAAAGCCTTTAGGATCATCTACCAACTACATTAAACAACTCCACAACGTGACTCACTTGGTGCAAATAGTTTATTCTAAGTTATTCAGGAGGCAGGAGTGTACCCGTATTTAATGACATGATAATATTCATAATGAGAACGACAATACGGAGTGTCACAGACTTAAAATATTTATTGGGTTTAATAAGCTTTTATAGGAGAGGCTTGACTGATGTTGTCTGTCGTAGCATCGTCAGAGTGAATTGGAAAGAAAAAAAAGAAATCAAACTGGCGAGCATAAACTGGCCACTGCAGTTCTTTAACGGTCCACCTCACCAAACACAATGTCCTGAGTGCCTGCAAGGAAAGTACACATTTTGTCACAGGTTATAAAAGAAATAATGACTTAATGAAATAACATTACGACTAGTATAATATAGAATATTATAACATAGAATAGTATAATATAAAAAGATATATGTAGATATGTCCAATGTGGTTTATACAATGTCTTAAATAAACTTAAAATCCATTCCACAGTAGCTTGTAATGTTTATATTGTCTGGAAGATGATGTTAGCCTGGGTGCTAGCCAGAAAGCCTGCCAACTTCGCTCGCAGTCAGATCCCCCGACAGCACGCTTCTCCTGACTTAACAGTCTAAAACTATTCCCTTCAAACTGTTAATGTGCTACACTGTGATGACAAGGATTACAGTGGTGGGTGCTCACTGGAGACGGTCTCTTAAGGATTAAGCTGTCTGAATATATTTCAATCATTACTATCAGTTACTGCATAAACAAAAACACTGGGTGCAACCCAGGCTGACAAGTACATTTCACTTTATGAAGTATTACATTTAAAGTATTCAAAAATAAGTATGTTTGTTTAAAAAATAAATAAGAATAGACTTCTTACCAATAATGGCCACTACATCAGCAAGCATGTGTCCTTTAGACATTTTATCCAAACCAGCCTATGTGAAAACAGAATAATGCATTACATACACAAAAAATATATTTTTTTTATATCTCTCTATCTATCTATCTATCTATATACACACACTTAAATTTTTATTTTTTTTACATTTTTTTTTTTAATTGTGCAACTCGTAATCATACACTTACCAAATGAGCAAAGCCAGGGGCTTTGATCTTGCAACGGTAGGGCCTGCTGGAACCATCAGAGACCAGGTATACTCCAAATTCCCCCTGTGGAAACAGCATCAGTTAATATGCAAGAAAAAAATAAAAAATGAATTACAGTACAAACAGAGCCAAGGGTGTCAGTTCATCAAACTTATAGTACACAGGGCTGTATATCTCTTTATTACTTGCAAACAATAAAAAATTACTGCTTATACATATTCAGGTAGTAAGAGTAAGGCTTTATTCTTCTTCACTATGAAGAAACTGCTGTGTAAGCAGGAGAGAAAAAAGGGAACTGTAGGCCCACCTATAGGGGTCAATACTTCACAATTCTATACTCAATCACACCAAAAATGCACTAAAAAAATCTGTGATTATCATGAAACGTTTCATTATGGAATTTACTGTAACTCCATACATGTGAACTCACCTTTGGTGCCTCGACAGCTGTGTATGTGGCCCCTGGTGGTACCTGGTAACCCTCTGTGTAAAGCTTGAAATGATGAATCAATGACTCCATTGACATCTAAGTGGAAAACAAAAAGACCAGCAATTTAATACTGATATTTGACTCTACTAAGCACTAAAATATAGCTCCAAACAGACTGTAAATATATGAAAGTGCTGCTGCAGAACTTTCCTAATGTCCTCAGGGTTATATTACCAAATGCAGTAATAGAAACCCTCTTAAATGATCAAACCTGCAGTGATATTGGCGTTACCCTGAAGAGTGTTCATACGATATCAACGTTCTGTGTAAGCTGTCTCAGTGTTTTTTGCTCCGTTTTATTAACAAGCATTTGTCTCAACCCAGCTAACGAGGACACACCCCATTCACATTCTGTTATTTTGCACTGTAACATTGTGAAACACTGTGATTGTGAAAACAATGAAAAATACTTGTGATCAGCTCAAACAATCCCAAAGAGGAAAGTATGTAATAATTGTGTGTGTATTCTTAGTTTGTGTTCATGACTGCGGCTGAGAAAAGGTCATATTTACAGTAAATCAATGTTCACTACACACACATGCGCACACACATGAATGCAAGCATGCATTCAGTGTTTCTACCTTCATCTCAGATCTCTTGGGTGGGGCCACTTTAGCGTCATCCACCTTGATCTCTCCTTCTGGCATCTTGTTAAGACACTGATGCATGATTCTTAAAGACTGCCTCATCTCCTCCACTCTACACAGGTACCTGTTAGGAGGAAAGACACAACAACCGCCGTCTATTGATTCTGATCATCCGAGTTATCGTGTAAAATCTACTCATTTGACAGGAGCAATCGGTGGTCAGATTATTTGCACACTTGATTGTTCAGTATAGCAAAGCCAGAATGAATCTTCGTTGTCAGAAATAAATGGAAATTTGCATAGTAAATGGATAATGTTTTAAAAGTACGTCCACAATCTCTGATCAAAAAAAGATGGCATTTTAGCATATTTGCACTCATTTCAAAGAAGAAATAAAGAAGGAACATAAGGCGAAAAGGTACAGGATTAAAACACCCTTCCCTAATACTTGGCTGCACAATCTTTGGCAACAATAACAGCCCCTAAATGTTTCTTTGTAGCCATTTATGAGTGTCTGCTGGTAGTTTCTCACACTGCTCCAGAGCAATTCTTTCAAGCTCTTGAATGCTCATAGGGTTCCTTTTCCCAGGAGCAGATTTTAGCTCTCTACAAAATTTGCAATTAGCTTGAGAAAAGCACTCATTGCCGGCCAGTTTCTTTCCTTCTCAACCATTTCTGTGTACTTTTGAATGAGAGTGTTCATCCTGCTGTAGGACACATTCTGTTCAGTCCAAACTTTGTTTTCTTACACTTTAGAGCATTCCACTCTAAAATGTCTGATAATGATAATTCTCTGATTTTAATGTTTCTACAACATGCTCAAGGCCACCAGTCCCACAGGCAGCGACGCAGCGCCACAACATTACAGATCCTCCATACTGCACTCTAAATATGGTACACTTTTGATTAGAGGCTTCGTATTGTTGTCTATAAACATAATGTTGATCTGCATTGCTAAAGTGCTCTAACTTGGTTTAATCTGTTAATAAAACTATTTTTCAGAAGGACTGTGATTTGTCTATGTACCAGTTCAGTCATGCCTTCGGTATGCAGCATTTGGTACTGAAATCACCACTCCAGATGTCACCCACTCAGTCTGAAGTTTTTTTGGATGTTGTACATAATTTCTTTGCCACATTTGGATACCAACTTTCAAATGCTGTTTTCATGAAGTTTCTGCTTTCCGCCGCAACCTAGAACAGCTACCCCCTGACAAGGTGGCGACAGGTGAGTCACTAATTAATAATAGGTTAGTCTGATTTTTTCCTTTATTCAAACTGTGCAAAGGTGCCATGGATGCAAAGGGCCCACGCCCAGTCACTGCTATCATTTTTGAATCTTTTTTGCACGTATTTATTATTTTTGTGTCTTGTGATGTGTTATCATCAAACATATGCAAGTTTCGACAGACTGAAACAGTTTCATTAAACTTTATTTCAGGAGATGCATGTTATACTTAACATTCAGGGGTGCTAATCATGTTAATCACGACTATATGTAACTAAATAAAAATCTATTAAAACAACCATAGCTGCTTTTCACATAAAAGCTAAGGTACCATTTTTAAAAATTAGTAGCTGTTTTTCCATTTTATTTTTTATGTCAAAAGTGCTTACCTGTCATAGCAGTCACCATTACTTCCAATAGGCACGTCAAACTCCACCTCATCGTATTTGTCATAGGGCTGTGATTTCCTCAGATCCCACTTAATACCAGAACCCCTCAACATCACCCCACTGAAAAAAGAGACATTCATGGATGCGTCGGTTGTTCTGTTTTCATCAATATTACATTCACTAATTTATAGTTATCAATTAATTAAATCTAGTTGATAGTCACAAATCATGCCATTAAAACCACTTGACTTTGATAAAAGTAAGTTATACACACACACACACACACACACACACACACATTTTCACTGTTTACAGCTATAATGATGAAACCACAAAACCATGACTACATGAAACAGGATGAAACCCCCGGCGCCTGCCAGTGTATACTGTACCTGAAGCCATAGTTGAGTGCATCTTCTGCCCCAATAATCCCAATATTAACAGTTCTGTTCTTCCAGATGCGATTGTTGGTCAGCATCTACAAACATTGTCCATATAATTAGTAATCCAAATAACGATATGAAAATCTACAACGTTGACAGAGACTGAACAAAAGCTGTGCACAAAGCAGAATCAGAAGAAATCCCCAGCATGTTTTAGATGAAAGAGAACTACTGTTCAATCACTTTTTCAGCAATGTTCTGTAAAGCACATCAATATTTAAATGCAAATACACCCATACCTCTTCCACCTCATCGATGCGCAATGAAAAATTCTTACACCACTCATAAATATCGTCCATTAGACCCAGAGGTAAATCCTGCAACACACGCATCAACCTGAATTCAGATGTACGTTTTCCGTATGTACGTTCAGATCACTGTTGGACTGAAAATGTAAATTCCACTGCAGGACATTCTAAGTCAGAGAGCTTACCTGATGAACTCCTCCAGGTCGAATGTAAGCCGCATGCATTCTGGCCCCAGACACACGTTCGTAAAACTCAAACATCTGCACGAGACATAGATCAACAGGAATGCACAGATTTTAGTACTGGGGTCAAATCCCTCTCGGGATCTCTCTGCATTCTTTATATTTCCCCAAACATTACCACTTTATTCACTGATGTCATGCATTTCAACACTGGGTTTTATGTGACGGATTGAAATCATCCCCTGAAATACCAAGTACTAAAATTATACATTTCTGCAGCCCTGCTTGAGCTGGATTAGTTTTATTGTATTACTTGCGATACACTATAATTTCTGTTTGTAATTCACAAAAGCCCGAGCTCCCACAGTAACTAGGTAGTCCTGTAATGTAACTACTAAACAAGGTTCCGAAACAAAATCCCCCTAAATACACAGCGTTCCCAGATTAGACTAATCCACCTTGAACAGTGCTCATGCGGGTGTCCCTTGCTTTAAATGACAAAGAGCTTCACCAATCATTACATCTCCACACTGCCTGCTTTCTCTCACCTTCTCTCTCTCCTCAAACATCCAGAAAAAGGGCGTCATAGCACCAATGTCCAGAGCGTGACAGGTGACGCCCATGATGTGGTTCAGAATACGAGTCATCTCTCCATAAAGTACTGAGGGCAGAAGCAAAAAAGGATTTATATTCATGTGATGTTTATTTGCTAAGGCCTGAAAGGAAAAGCATTACTGAACAGTTAAATCATCTGTCAGATCAACTAAGGGGCAGCTGGTGGCCTAGTTAGAGAGCTGCCCCTGCAATCAGAAGGTTGTGGGTTCAAATCCCAACACTACTAGTGTCATCACTGAGGTACCCTTGAGAAAGGTCCCGCTCTGCTCCCTGGGCGCCCCTTGTGTATGGCAGCCCACTGCTTTACTTAGTGAATGGTTTAAATGCAGAGAAAGAATTTCACACTGTTCATACTGTGTGCTGTGCTGTGGGGAGGTGTTTACTTTACTTTAAAACAAACCGGAAGCTTAATATTCTGTATCTAAAGAGCCTGAACACAAATGTTTCATTAGCTCAAAATAACCAAGTTATTTTGCTGCACTCACAAGAAAGGAAGCTGCTGATTATATGAGTGCCTACATCCACATGAATTTATGTAAGGCAGTCTAGCCACAATTTATCTCAAGAGACAATAAGCAAATGAGAAACCAAGGTGAAACGCAAAGAGACCTTCAGACAAGTTAAAGTGACTCAAAAGAAAGCATCTTGGGATCAGGTTTGATTAAGAGCGACATTCTGCCTCTGACCTCTGATCCACTGTGCTCGGGGTGGAGCCTGGATGTTCAGCAGCTTTTCCACTGCCAGGGAGTAGGCCTGCTCATTACACATCATGGACACATAGTCCAGCCTGTCAAAGTATGGGAGGGCCTGTAGGTAAAGACAAAAAGACAGAGGTGAATGAAATCATATTTCCCCACCATTAACACATCAGACAGTCCCTACTCTGACCTTGCATTATCTCTCATTGTTTCTGATAGTCATAAAAATAACAGTACAATACACAGAGTTGGAAGTTTATTAGATGCGACTACCTTGTAGCTGAAAAATTCTAGAGGTTATGTGCATCTACTACACAGGTGCAACTGCTGCACATGAGCCCAGCAGTGGAAAAAAGTACATATTTGGACATTTGAACCTTTAATTGAATATATTGTACTTCGGGGGTCTATGTCATTGCTTTGTACCTGTAGATAGGTTTTGTACTCAATCAATTTCTCAGTGCCCCGGTGAAGCAGGCCAACATGAGGGTCACATTTCTTCACTGACTCTCCACTCAACTCCATCACCAGACGCAGCACACCGTGGGCAGCAGGGTGCTGGGGACCAAAGTTTATAGTGAGGTTGGACACCTCCCTCTCTACGGGAGGGTCTTTATCTGTTGAGAGATATGGAGGCTTTAGTTACCTGACATTCAGCAGCTCTTTTGTTAAGAGGCACTTGACAAGCAGAACAAAAACTGAGCTCTCTTAGAACTCCAGTTGTACACAGAGACATCAAAAGTACACTAAACACTACATCAAACACTTTTCTTACAGTGTAACCTGTAAAGCGGGGTAAAAGTCAAGGTTGAGCTATGGAAACATGATTATGAAAGCCTGAAGGCAGAAAAGGCCAAAAGGTCAGAAGATACCAACCATTCCATGGTGGTGGTGTCCATTTGTCAGTGATGGCACTTGGGTACATCACTGCACCCCCATACTGCTCTGCCCACTCTATGTCTGGCTGCCATTGCTTCTGCCTACAGAACAACAAAGTAATTTAGTTGGTGTCATCCACCGGTACACATTCTCTCTCACACGAGCAGCACAAAATATTTTTTTTAGCCAGTGATCACAGGTCCGCTAGTTACAACAGATCTAATCTTGGTTAGTATGTTAATACTGTCAGTACAAAATGAGTCCAAAGCAATAGAGGTTTCTGTCTGAGCCTAAATTAACCAACATGAAATGAATATCATTACATTCCCATTGGCCAGACAGTGTCAAACTTACACTATAAGGACAAAAGTACTGGGACACACCTCTTGATTGTTGAATTCGTTGAATTATTAAATACTTCCAGCGAAGGACAATTTTATTGCTTCAGCCTACTAAGACATTTTGCTAAGACAACGCCATTCTTCCAATTTTGTGGACACATCTTGGGGAAGAACCTTTTCTATTCCACCATAACTGTGCCCCAGTGCACAAAGCAGGCTCCATAAAGACATGTTTGGATGGTTCAGGTGAGGAAGAACTTGACTGGCCCGCACAGAGCCCTGACCTCAACCCCTTTCAACATTTGGGATGAACTGGAACGGAGACTGCGTCCAACTTCAGTGCCTCATTTCACCCAAATGAGTGGGCACAAATTCCCACAGAGTGGGAAACCCTTCCCAGAAGAGAGGAAGCTGTTATAGCTGTATTTGAATGCGATGTCATCAAAGTCCCTGTTGATGTAATGGTCAGGCGTCCCAATACTTTTGTCCATATAGTGTATTTTAGCTGAATATAGTCAAGCAATGCAGGACAAACGAGACACCTCTGTTTGCACCCCTGGACCTCAATATATCTATCATCTCTAACAACACTATCATCTACTGAAGTGAAAAAGTGACCTCTCTGGATTACTGTCATACAGATTTAAACAGATTATGTGCTCTGGGTACACAGGTAGCCTGCGAGCTAACGAGCTAACTGACTTCATTCCTTCACACTGTGTCATGAACGTCTATATCATGTGTGAAGGGACATATTTCTGATTTTCTATCACATGTCTACAACACGGTGTATTGTCCAGAGTGTAAGATGTCAAGCAAGGTTGCAGTTGTGTGCTGGTGAAGGTGTGAAGTTACGCAAGTGTTCCTTCTCAGATAAACACGATGGAAAGCTACAGTTTATCAGGGACTAGAGCAGCACTTCTCCCCAGCTTTACTGAGATTTACCTCTTCTGAAGCACAGCACACCCAGGAGTCAACACGCTGCTGTTTAAAATCGCTGGTGAAGGACGTCCCAGTCTGGAGAGCGACCTCAGCATAGTCGCCGCCATGTCTGAAGCCGGACCGTCGGGCTGTGTGTTTTACTGTCCTGCAGTTTAATCTCACCTGAGGGCAGCAGAGAGTAAACTCACCGCGCACTCCCACCTTTTCAACACCAGGTGGCAACAGAGAGTAACTTCACGGAGCACTCCCAACTTCTCACTACCAGAGGGCAACAGAGAGTAAACTCACCGAGCACTCCCACCTTCCCACCACCAGGGAGCAGCAGAGACAGCAGCCAATCTCATCCATTTAAATGCTCCAAATAAATTTAGTATTTTTTAAATTCAAAAGTCAAATTCAAACTACACCATATGGACGCAAGTATTGGGACGCCTAGCCATTAACACCAACAGAGACTTTAATGGCATTGCATTCAAATGCATAGACTTTAACATGTCTCCCCTTTGCAGCTATATCAGCTTCTACTCTTCTTGGAAGGCTTTCAATAAGATTTATGAATGTTTAGTTAATGGGGATTTTCAAACATTCTTCCCAGACAGCATTAGTGAGGTCAGGTACTGATGTTGGACGAGAAGGCCTCGCAATTTCCGTTCCAGTTCATCCCAAAGGTGTTGGATGGGGTTGAGGTCAGGACTTCCACCCAGAATTCATCCAACCATGTGTTTATGGAGCCTGTTTTGTGCACAGGGGCACAGCCATGCTGGAATAAAAAAGGTTCTTCCCCAAACTTTGTCCACAAAGTTGAAAGCATGACGTTGTCTAAAATGTCTTGGTTTACTGAAGAATGGGCTGTAGCACAAACCCGGAAAAACAGGTGTGTCCCAATACTTTAGGCCATATAGTGTAGCTATACTGGCAGGATTGTTTTAGGAACAATGTGGCCAAAGCAGTATGTAGTGTTTACAGTAATGCAACTAAACATCATGTACAAAAGTAACAGCCATTATAAAGTTAATGATAATGATAATCACAGAATAAAGTCAGTTATACAGTAATTTAAAGATAAATTATGAATTTGGGATACAGTTTTTTAGCTCTAATAAAGTAGATACATGACTAATAAAATAAGAATAAATCATTTTAAACACAAAAAGATAATAAAAAATAATAGTGGTAAAAATAATAATCAAGATGTACTTAAAAATTCTTATTTCTGTTGGTAGATGTGACGGTCAGGAGTGAGTAGGGATGTTCACTGTCCTGCAGGTGAGGTTCTGTTATTTGTTTGGCAGTGAGAGCTGCTGTTTTTTCCTGATTGAGAAAAATGGTTAGGCCTAATCTTTGTATGAAATTGTATCATTTTAAATGTATTATTATTGTTAGTTGTAGTAGCAATAGTAGTAGGAGTAGGAGTAGTAGTCTTGTTTTCACTTTGTTAAAGTTGTATTTTACCTTAAATCTTCAAATTACTACACTGAACAAAAATATAAACGCAACACTGTTTTTGCTCCCATTTTTCTGAACTCAAAGATCTAAAACATTTTCTACATACACAAAAGACCCATTACTCTCAAATATTGTTCACAAATCTGTCTAAACAGATTTGTGAACAGTATTTGAGAGTAATGGGTCTTTTGTGTATGTAGAAAATGGGTCAGATCTTTGAGTTCAGCTCATGAACAATGGGAGCAAAACCAATAGTGTTGCATTTATATTTTTGTTCAGTATATATTACTGTTTTGTTATGATTATAATTATCTCTATGATTATTACTAATTCCACATGTTACGCTCAGCTTTAAAAATTGCTTTGCTTTGGCCAGTAAAGCTACTTTGATTTGAACTGAAATGATAAGAGGTGCTCCTTGTGGTGGCGTGGGCTTCCTCCGAGGTCTCTGGTTTCTCCCACAGTCCAAATACATGCAGTTGAGGTGAATTGGGGATTCTAAATTGACTGTTGGTGTAAGTGTGTGAGTGAATGGTGTGTGTGTGTGTGTGTGTGTGTGTGCTCTACAGTGGCCTCATGCCCCACTGAGGGTGAGTCCCTGCCTCGCACCCGTAGACCCCAGGATAGGCCCAAGGATAGGCTCCAGGTACCCATGACCATAGTAAGGATTAAGTGGTTACAGAAAATGAATGAATGAATTCAAATGAATGCCTTACATATTTGTTCCAATTAGCTGAATGTGATTTTTATTTTGTCTAAGTTCATTTGATGTTATCACTGATGTCATCAAGTCAAGCTGAAAACCTTTTCATCTTGTTCATGTCTGTGGTTTTATTAAGGACGGTTAATTGTGTAATTTTGCAGTGATTAAAATGACAGAAGTGTTTGCTCGATACTTTTTATCAGAGTGTGCACCTCCAAAACCTGTCTTGATTACATCATGGTGCTCCAGTGGGTGGGGGAATGTAATCATCATTATTGCCAGTAATTCACCTCTCATCATTCAGAGTCCCTCTCTTGTATTTTACTCAGATATGCCACAGTACAGAAACAGTACACAGTGCTGTTCTAAAAAATCATATTTATTGCTGTTCTGCATTTTTTGCACATGTAAACTCTGTTCTGAATCTTTGCACATCTCTGCTGCTAGAATACAATACCTGACAAAATACTGGATTCATCCTCAATGTAGCCATTGTCAGTTGCACTGAATGTTGTCTTGTCTTGTCTCATTTAGTTGTATTGTTGCTCTTGTGTTGCACCATGGTCCTAGAGGCACGTTGTTTTGTTTTTACTATGTACTGTGTGTATATGGTAGAAATGACAATAAAACCAACTTGACTTGACCACTTGACTTGACAGAAGGAAAATGTGTAATTGTTTACAATTCACATTGTCTTTTGTTGTTCTGATTTAAAATGTTAATAATGCCATTTGAACAAAGGACTAGATTTAATAAGATGAAAAACAAGACCTCATGTATTGAGCTCTTGCGCTCTCGCTCTCTCGCTCTCTCACTCTCACTAGTTCCAGCTTTCATCTTTACAAACTTATTTACATATTTACTGTCTTACTTATGGGCTTAAAGGTATGAGATCAAATAAGTTATGAAATGACCAAACTAATAACATTAGCAAAGATTAAAATAGACAATTAACAGTTGTTTATTTGCCTTAAAGATTTTGGATTGATTACCCTTTTAGAGTAAACTTCTTCGTGAGTGATTTGCTATGGATCTTTGACAAGATTAAAGTTATTAAAATTTTAAATAGTGCAGCAGTTACTTTCTGGTGCCTGTACATGTGCCAGGATGCAGTTTCTGCAGCCTTTAAGGTGGACAGGTAAAATCCAAACCTTGAGCTTTGTACATTTAGTGACTGAGTAAAGTATGTAATTGAAGTAAATAGGAGTTTGTAAGTTACAGATCCACACTATCAGTGAGACTAATTTCATCTATTTATCAGCAGTAATGTTTATCCGCCCTTAGCAAAAAGTAGTATACTTGAAGTTCATTTTATTAAGTAAACTTGAGTATAAGTATAGCAAGTATATGGACCATGTACTTGTAGTGTACTAGAAAGTATATTAATTTAATACTTCTTCAGAATATATTGGAACATTTTTTAAGTTTATAAAAGTGTACTTTAAGTATACTTCATAAGGTCATTTTTAGTTTACAAAGGTATACTTTATATACTTTCTTTATACTTAACAGTATAAGTCAAGTATACTTCACTACACTATTCTTAAGTATATAAAATATAGTACATAAAAAGTAAACTTCAAGTATACCGCCTCAATTTTAGTATAAAATAAGTATACTCTTAGTATCACTTGAATAAACTACTTTTTGCTAAGGGCAACTTCGGATTTGCTCAGGGAAGCTCAGAGAATGTATGAACACACTTTGATAATATAAATACCAACAGTTTTTCTTTTGAGGTTAGGTTAAATGGGTCTAATTGTCCACGTCAAAAAGTTTTCCAGTTGATAGGCTGTGTTTTGTTACGTTTGTTATTTCACTCATACTGTGGCACGTAGGTCAGGATAACCCTTGTCTTCATTAACAGTGGTCTTGGAAAGTCTGTCAGAAAGACAAGACAATTTTATGTTTCAGAAGGAGCTTCAAACTTCAAATGGCTGAACTAGGAAGTCACAGGGCAGCGTAGACAAAGAAGAAGTAGAACATGGTTAAGCATATATGTTAAAAGAGTAAGTGTGAAAACCAAAGAGGAACAGTACAAAATAATCTCTTATTCAGCAAAATAAGTTGGCTGTACCGCTTCTCCTCTCAAAGAACAAGAAACTAAATCCTCAGTCCTTAATACTCACCGTTCAGTTAGAATAGGTTAGAATTTTACACAAACATTGAAAGTTTCATTAGTTACCATCTCCACCTCCCCTCCTCCGCTCCCTCTCTCTCTCTCTCTCTCTCTCTCTCACACACACACACACACACTCTCACACACTCTCTCTCACACTCCCTCTCTCACTCTCTTATTCTATCTCTCCATCTCTCTCACTTACTCACTCTCTCTCTCACCCCCCAGTGTGATAATGTGGTTGATTTGTGTAAATGTCAGGAGTTAAGACTGCAGGGACGCTGCTTTATGGTTCCGCTGCATATTTACTCATGACCTATGCACGTTTTTGGCTCACATGAAAATTATCATGGTAAATGACTTTTTTTTATAAAACAGTGTTACCAATAACAAACATTAAGATACTTTTTACGTCGTTAGTTTTGTGCAGAATACAGTCTCATAAAAGTATTTCAGGTTAGTCAGTCTGGAGTTAACCTGGTAGTTAATTATTGAGCTAATGATAGAAATATCAGGCTACTCTTATTTCTGTTAGCTGGCAAGTTAGCTACCTATATGGAAGCCAGGCCCTTACCCTGCATGATAACTCTTAGTCTTTCACGTTGTCCCTTTTCTTTAAGAGTTCATGTGAAGCCACCATGGCCAGATTAGAAATGTACATCATTACACTGAAAATGACCTTCGGATAACAGTTTACTTTTGACCACTGGTCCTTGCCTCTAGGAAATGACGAGACTACTTTGCTGCTGTGAACTCACGTCAGTGCACATTTGAGCTCTTTTTATGGTGTTCGCTGCTAAGCCAACAAATCAGCTTTCTCATACTCACCGTTCAGTTATAGATTAGAATTTTACACACACATTTACAGTTTCATTAGTTAACCCTCACCTCCCCCCCCAAACATAAACACCGACAACTCACACCAGTACACTTTCAAACTCTTTGTACGGTATATGCTAATGCATGCTCATGGTAAAAGCACTCAAGAAATGACCACAGTAGGAAATTAAACTAAAAAATGGACAATACAATGTCTTGTGCAATATTTGTAAAGGATTGCAAAAGATATATACACATTCTGATCATCAGTGTGTTCTAACAGCAGGTTTCTAAAGTCCTTCTAAGTCATTCATTTGCCAATGTCTGGAAAAAAATGAAATTTTTTTTAAGTTGTTCAGTCGTCATTCTGTGATGTGACATACCCCATACAGTAAAAAGAGATGACTTCAAACTGGAATTTACATAGAAAAATTGTATATTTAAAAAGAAAAAGTACCATTCAAGATTACATGGACACAAAAAGAAAACATAGCTAAAAGAACGGACAGCAATGTAAAAACATCCCAACAGGCTGAACATGGTTGCTGGCATCTAACTGACCGTGGGTGGGTGGGG
>JBBPCX010000011.1:16006849-16024349 GCA_037974365.1 Hydrocynus forskahlii
AAGTTATTTCTGTGACCATTGTGAGTTTTTCTTTCATTGACTGAAGGGTACCAACAATTTTGTCCACGTGTGTATATAATATACACAAAATTAAATAATTCAAAATAGTGTATTGGGCACCTTTATTTTGAAGTACTGCTATACAAACAAAAGTGAAATAACAGTATTTGCAAACACTAAAAATAAGGAGCTTTTAAACAACAGTGTTCCCTTTAACACAGTTGCAGTTCAAATGTTTCTTGTAAATCTCAACTTAAACATTCCTGTAATCAAATCAAATATAAACCCCAAGATATTTGCCCCTGCAGGGCATTCACGTTTTATCTAGTTTGTTATAAAATAACAAGTTACTCTCAGAGTACAGAGCATGGTGACCAAAAACCATTATAGCTGCTGCAAAGGGAGACAAACTCCATATGAAAGACTATGTATCTGAATGCAGTGTCATTGAAGTCTGTTGGTTTAATGGTCAAGCGCTCCATTACTTTTGTCCTTATTATATGACATAAAAGTAATTATGACATATTATATAGACATAAATCATAGGACACCTGACCCCCTACGAAAACTAGCCCAGACCTAGAGTGCTGCCTGCTGCTTGCCCCCCAGCACAACATTGCAACAAACTTTCAAAATAAAAGGATAAAAATAAAATCTGCGTTAAGCATGATAATTGTTGGTGTTAAGTAAATAGTGTGTTAATGCAGTAACGCATTAACGTGTCCAGCCCTAATATACATATATATATATATATATATATAGCTGATTTTTTCTGAGAACCAAACTAATAATTTTTTTTTACTTTTGTGACGTCCAGGCCTTGTCCGCCACGCCCCCTCGTCCTCTGCTGGTTGTTTACGTTGGGGGTGGGTGCTTAGCAAGACAATTAGACACCTGAACGGTATGCCCTCAGCTGCTCAGCACTGCCCCAAACATAAACAACCAGCATGAGGAGGAGGGGGCGTGGCTGACGAGTTCCAGAGGTCACAGTCAACTGTACTCAGAGGCGGGAGGTTTGAAAGTAGCCAATCCGAGAAAGTTATTTATTTCTCCTTGCTGCTGATTGGCTGCTGCCATGTGACGCAGCTGCAGAATTTCCCCGTGGAGCGTCTGGAGTGCTCTGTTGTTTTTCGCTTTGTTCTTCTTAAAGCCCTGTTTTTAATTACAGTGAATTAATTTAATGTATTACTGTATTTACCCTGCTTATACCAAAGAAAACGGCAGCGCATACCAAAGAAAACGCCCGACCTGTACAGTCTATACAGGGGTAATGTCGGTATTTTACATTCTAGCACTGCGGAAGTTCAGAATAAACTATACAGTACGAATATGGGTTTACCTTTACTTTTTCTTTAAGGGTAATATATTAAGCTGAGTTTAAAACGAAATTAAAGTGTTTGGGAGCATATTTGGGTGCATATTTAGAGTTTATACTATAAAAATAGGCATTTTAGGCTTTTTCTTTTTTTTTTTTTACCACATCGCAACTTCGCGGTTTTCTCCATACGCGGGTGCTTATGGAACGTAACCCCGCGATTCAAATTCATCCCAAAAGTGTTGGATGGGGTTCAGGTCAGGGCTCTGTGTGGGCCACTCAAGTTCTTCCATACCGAAACTGATCCAACAATGGCACAGTCATGCTAGAATAGAAGATGGTCTTCTCCAAAGTATGTCCACAAAGTTGAAGGCACGATGGCGTTGTCCAAAATGTCTTGATATGCTGAAGCATTAAGATTGCCTTTCACGGGAAGCAAGGTGCCTAGCCCAAACCCGGAAAAACAGGTGTCCCAATACTTTTGTCCACGTAGTGTATTCATCTTTTGCTCGTGAGTTTGGGAAAGCCCAGCCCGGCCCGGCCCGGCCCTTCTGACGTCACTGGGGGAGTCTGAGGTGGAGCCGCGAGACTCCACTCTGTTTTCTGCAGTAAAACTGGACTCTGAACACACTCCGCGCGGAGGGGCCAAGGAGATGAGGTAAGACACACACACACACACGCACAGGCACACGGGCAGCGGTTTCATCCGGTCGTTTCAGTTTTGTTGTGGGTGAATCGAAGCGGTGGGATTGTCTTTACCGAGCAGCTGCAGAAGAGGTGGGCGTTACACTGGCACTTCACACAGATCCACAGTCACATATGAAAACACACACGAGAGAAGATTAGCAGTTCCTCTTATAAATATCCTCACACTTACAGTAACCAATGGGTGATGAAATACTCTGAAGCTGATGTGGAAGTTCTGCAGTAGGAGAGAGGGGAACTGCATGTGGACCCATAGACACGTGGGGGGCCTAAAACGGGGTCCAGAAACTTTCAGGGCTAAGAGCACCATAGATGAAACCCTGAAGAGCTGAGGAATGACCAGGGTTAACGGGATGGTCCCGTGGTTTTCCTCCAAAACATATTTTCCCTTTTTCATCCAGTATGTTAAATTGGCGGTTATGTTAGGCAATGTCGGTTTCTGAAGGAAGATTACATTTTTAATAAAACTGCTCTTGTAGAACCACAGGAACTGTTGGGAAAATGAAGGAAAGCCGTGACATATACACTGTTGAAACATATCACTAACTGCAACATTCAAATGAGCAGGGAGCTGTAAAATAGTTCCAGAGAAAGTGACAAGAACAAGATTAGGTATTTGTTACATGCACAGCTGTACAAGTACAACGTGCAGTAAAACATCCATGAAACTGTGCAATATAAGTACAATAAATTCAAGAGAAAATCTTTCATTTCTCTCTCTCTCTCTCTATCTATCTATATATATATATACTGCTCAAAAAATTGAGAACACTTAAACAGCCATGCTGTATAGTTTTTATTATGTCATTCTACACTATAATTGTAGTTGTTTACACTTGTAATATGCATGTGCGTGTATATATATATATTACAGGTGTAAACAAGATGTGAAGTAAATGTAATAGAGTGCAGTGTTCTGCTTTTTGTGCAATCTTCTGCTTTTTCATCACAAGGAAACACAAGGAAATTTTTCATCACTGTGAAAGTTGCTGCTGTATTGGCAGTATATTCAGGCTTCTAAAAGTAATGTGTGATCTTGTTCTGTGCCCTGTGGAAGTTATCACTTAATAAATATAACAAAAAAGCTGAAGATACATCCTTGGAATGCAGTGGGACACAGTGATTCTACCTGAGTGTCATGTAGTGTTTCAGGTGATGAACCTGCGTTAGTCCATGGATCACCCCTCCCGATCCAAAGCCATCTGGAGGCTCTGTCATCGGCCTCTACAGCGGATCTGATTGGTCTTTCTCTAGGCAGCCCCTTTGATGCCAAGCGGTATTTTAGTTCAAATAGGGACTGTACTCGTTTAATGTAGGGTTCATATTGTTATGTCTCTAGCGGTGTTCAAGGAGATGATCTTACAGATATACATGTTTTTTTCAGTAGCATGTTTATAGCTTCACCATGCATGTCGTAAACTTGGGCCTACTTGAAGTTGCTCCTCTAACACCTTGTTATGTCTTACCAGGCGCAGCGTTGGCCTTGCCTATCTGTTCCTGTACTATTTACTACAGTTCTGTGGCCACACATGGATCTTTGCAAACATGTCGGCCAGATTTCTTTCGTTTGGCTGCGGTAAGCAACAACTTCGAGCTCTCCGCCCTAAATAAATACTGTGAAGGAGGAGTACAAGAGTTGTTTAGCTTTCTGCAGCCTGTGCTTAGGTTTTACGTGAAAACAGCCAAAAGTGGTGGCTGATGGTTGCGTAAACACATGCCAGACGAAAATAAGAGAACGATAATAGATCTTTTCTCTGTTTCTCCGTGTTGTAAACCTGCAAACTTTCAAAGAAAACTGGGAATGGAATGACAACCACTATGAGCCAAAATTATGCAACATAGTCTTTAACCCACAATCAACATACCATTCAAATCCTATTAACACTGACACTGACATTAAACAGTGCACATTAAATCATAAAATGTCTTGCACTTACTCTGTTCTCTGTATTTAAGGGGCCTTAGCTGGCACATTCTATTTTGTGGGAGTGATGATGTGTCTGTGCCAGCTTTTGTCAATTCTGGAGCTTTTCCACATAGCAGACGGCCTTGAAGAGAGCAGACTCCTCCCTCGCTTTGTTCAGGTAATGCTGACCTGATACAAGTGTATTATGGTTGAATAGAACCCTTCATTGGTTAAACTCTGTGTTCTACACATTCATCCAAAATGGTGACTTTTTTTACTTCTGTTTCTTGCCAGGTGATGGAGAGAAACTTCTTGTTATTCCTACTCATCAGCCAAGAGGAGTTTCAGAGTAAAACAATAGTGTGTGTGCTGTTTTATCTATGGAATATATTAGATCTGTTAAGGTGTGTATCCTCCATAAAAAATATTTCTGCCAGTGCAGTGCTAATATATAGTACAACCTACAATGTGGCATATAGCACAATGTCCTGTAAAGCTCTTCATATTTCAGTCTGTCACAATGCAAATGTGTCACAATGCAAAAAATTCTCTTACTAAAGTTGTGTTTCAGAGGAATCAACCTTACAGCTTTTTAGGCAGGTGTCAGTACAAGCATTAACAACTTCACTGTGCAAGACGCTGTGCTCTTTCTTCCAGGTACCCGTATGAGCTGCTGAGTCTCATCAGTACCCCGTCATTTGATTTGCTGTGGGCACGCCACACTATCTCCATCCCAGTCTACATACTGTCTGTGATTGCAGAAGGTACGACATGAATGACGGTCAACTTTCCATCTTTGCACCACCTACAGATTAGTTCTAAAGCTGATGTGAAGTTGGGTGGACTTTAAACTGCAGAGCTCAAACTGCAGAACACCCCCCTCCCCCAAACATTTAAATCATTCAAACTGGACCATTAGTGTTCACTTAGAATCTCATAATACTGAGTTTAAAATGCTGTCATTCATCTCATTAAGCTGAGATGTTTTGTAGGACAATATGCTGTGTTTACGGTATGAGCCTTACATCTCCAGGAACAGGGTTGGTGACCCCTGGCATAGATATTTTAATAGAATTGGACTAATATTTTTGCTAATGTTCTGTCAACCTAGCAACAGTTGCTGCAAATGCAAACATTGTATGAATTTTCATACTAGAACTTAGTATCTGGGCTGTAAAATTAGGTCAGAGCAACAAACTAGAATGAGGAATTCATGATTTGGACTTGAGAATTAAAAAAATGACTTCACAGGAGTATACACAGAAGCCGGGCCATTGTTTAAGTCTGTCTGAAAGGGTCAAAAGGGTTACAAATAGCCTGCATGGTTAGGAAACAGATATTTGAGCAGGAAATGAGACACTACATAGGCCTGAGGTATAGTGAGTGTGTTAGCTGGAACAGTGGGTGGATGGAGGGGTGTCAGGAAATGTGCTGATAAATGAGCATTCCAGCTGCACCACAGCCAACAGCCTGATAACTTCAGCTGTGGCAGTTGCAAAAGGTTATAAAGTAGAAATAATATTGAAATAATACACTGTTGGATTCTAACAAGCACATTTTTTCATCATGTATCTAGTTCTGGTCGGTGTCATTACGAAACTAAAGTCTACCATTTAATGAAATTTCCTCTTACAACACTTTTATTTTCTCCTTTTTATAGCAATCAGTATTTTTCAGGCAGTTCCCTACTATGAGTCACAGGGGACTTATTCTGTCCAGCTGGAAGCACCTGTTTCTGTCTATGTACATTTTCCCTACCTGCTAATGGCCTACCTCCCTGTGTTGGCAGCAGGTGAGACAAACTGACTGCTGTTCATTTAACGGTTGCGAGCACCAACCTAATTAATGCACCAAAGCCAGCATGGATTTGCAAGCCATCGCTAAATGCTTTTATTTCTGTGTTTTGAAGGTTCTGGCATGACAGTACAAATCTTATTGAAAGAAAGGACACAGGCTCTTGAGAGCTGGAATGAGAAGATGAAGACGAGTTAACTGAAGAAACTGAGTACTACAAACACCATTAGGCCACTTTCCTTAAAAGAAAAAGACATACGCCATAAAATTTACTTTTTTAAGACTAGATGGGTCTGCTGAGTATAATATATAACATACAATGGCAAATATGGAATGGACTGCCCATGAGCAAAACTAAGGATTGAATATTGCACCTTTTCATGTAACAGATGAAACATTTATTCAGTTCTTCTGTGAGGAAATTTTGTTTTGCCACATAAATTTAAGTGCACAATAACACTGCTTTAACAGACTGACTGTATAAGTTATTTATACCATAAAGTAAACCAGTCATTAGCATCTTGTATATTGTCACAGATCTAAAAAAAAAAATCTCCACTTTACAGGAGAAAACTAAACAGTATTTATTTCTAATTCAAGTGATTGTAAAGTGTTTGTCAAGTAATGTTTTGGAGTATTTCTATTGGTTAATTCATCATGAAAGTTTCACACAATGTAAAGGACGGCTGCAGCGTTTGAATATAGAAAAATAAAAATAGATACATGGTTTGCTTTGGCCAGTGATGGTATGTAACAACATTTCCAAATATAATGCGTGTCAGAATGACAGTGAAGTGCTGGGCTGTGGTATTTTACTGTATGGCACATTGCATAGTTCAGGGCTTACTTGTTAGTTCTACGTTTGAGCGACTTCCCGGACAGTGTGAGATACAAACCAGCGATTCTGACTGATACCATGAATCAGAGAAGAACATGCAAGCACTGACTTCCTTGCGTGATGTGTGGTGTGTTTCTTTCACATGTAACTTTCCAAAAGCCTACTCAAGTCTTGATTCCATAAACTTAACAAAGTAAGGTCACCAGCCATATGCTCTGGTCCACACTGTCTTCTTCTTGAACTCTGGCGTGGATTTCAGTGCCAGTAATGCCGCTGAGGAGGAAAGGAATTACATATTCAGGAAACACAAATATATATATATAAACCTCTCTTTTACAGTTTACCAGGCATAAGATTTTAAAGTATAAACTGCCATATTTACACACTGAGAATTAATTGAAGTTGTTAGACTATCATAAAGCTGAAAATATCTTTTCAGCTCTCAGTTTCTCACCTCTGGCTGTAAAGATCACAGTCTGTGATAAAACTTCCTCAGGAGCTTCCGTTATGCTGAAGAGCCAGTCAATGAACTGACAGAAAAATGAAGAGAAGAAGAATCATTTATCATATTTCACTTGCTCTGATATTTTTCCATTTGCCCATTATAGACAATAGTTTTTATTTACCTTCAGTAATATATTTGATAATATATTACACTGTGTAGAGTCGGGCTGCATTATATTGCTACACGCTACAAAAATACATTATTTTGACCAAAATAATAGATTCATGTTGGATTACTTTAATACACTGAGCCATCAAAACACCCACAGAAACTCATCTGGAAATGTGATAACAAAAACACTGATTGGTTGGAGGACTTTGCAACCAAGCTGCAGACTTTCTAAATACCGCAACTGCAAGGACCAAGGGGTCTCAAATTCTGTGAAGTGAGCATCTCTGTGAACAGCTTCCTGCAGCCTCTGCTGTTAGAACAATCCATACCTTTTGTGAATGGGACTTCCACGGCTCTTTGGCCAGTAGATGCTTCAGACTGTATGGCATCGCCAGCACACACTGCTTAAGCGACTCATCGGTGCTAACAGGGTTAAGATAGAGGTCATGGGGCCACTCTGGATGATGGACGGCTGACTGTTTCCATGGAAACCACTGGGCGCGGACCCCAGTGAGGAGAGGCATGGAATGATCCGCCCAGGACACCAAGGCAGAGGCGAAAACATTAACCAGGAAGTTGGTACCCTGTCCAAGAGGATGAGAACCTGTTTAGGTTGATCACTGGCTTGGATGCACGGCTGTTACAGCCAAAATACAATTTCCACAAGTTTTCCCTTGCCCAAAAGGTAAAGTCTTTTTTTAGGTAGTTTTTGTGGTTTAGAAAATGGGCCAAATTTCTCTCTTCTCTTAAAACTTCTGATATGAGGTGTACGATTTGTATGCTTCACACACAAACCTGCAGCACAACTACGTATCAGTGCCTGTGCATGACTAGTCACAATTTGATTTCACAATCAGTGTTTAGAGTTTAACAAAGAATGGGATGGGGTCAGTGGGGGTCTCAGCAGTGGCTCATACAATTCTTATCCAATCAGTGAGCTTACAGAACAAACATGCAGAGTTCCTAATATGTGAGATTTCCCAGCCTTACACCCTGGACGCAGTCCCCAGTCATACAGCGTCCCACAAATAGTGATGAAAAGATGCATGGCCACTCAAGGAGAGTATATTTTTTTGCTGCTTGCCACCTACATGCTGACAGAATATAAAACTAAATAAAGTAACCCCCCACTTTCACGCGGATCAGCAGTCGCAGTTTCAGTCCATCATGGATATTCGAACCTCCCGCTTCTGAGAACAGCCGATTGTGACATCCGGGCCTCGTGAGCCACATGACGGTTACCAAGACAATCAAGACACCTGATCGGAATGAACCTCCACTGCTCAGTGCTGCCCCAAACATAAACAACCAGCACAAGGAGGAGGGGCCGTGGCATAAGAGGCCCAGACGTCACAGTCAGCTCTCCTCAGTGGTGGGAGGTTTGAAAGTAGCCAATCCGAGAACATTATTTATTTCTCCTTGTTGCTGATTGGCTGCTGCCCTGTGACGCTGCCGTACAGAATTTCCCACGTTGAGCGTATTGAGTTGTCTCTTGTTTTTCATTTTGTTCTTCTTAAAGACCTGTATTTTTATTACTGTATTTACCTGCTTATACCAAAGAAAACGCCCGTGCATGAATTACAGTCCAGTCTATACAGGGGTAACATCGGTATTTACATTCTAGCACTGCGGGAGTTCAGTGTAAACTGTACAATACGAATACGGATTTAAGGTTAATGAGTTTAAAATGAAATTAAAGTGTTTTGGGAGCATATCTGGGGGCATATTTACACTATAAAACATGATTTTTCACTATACGCGAGTGCTCTTGGAACGTAACCCCTGCGAAAAGTGGGGGATTACTGTATACCTTTCGACACTCATGACAGCTTAATTTCCTATTAAACTCCTATTATCTGCCGCACGGTACAAATTTGCATTCACTGACCATAACACCATAGCTCATTTAATTAAAATGTCCAAATATCACTGAAATCTGCTTTTGTGTTGATACTGAACATATAAGATATAAGCTGAATAAACTGCGCCTAAATACACAAACTAGAGCTGCTGACTGTGTTCCAGTATCTTTGATTCCACACCTTCATTACAAATGAAATGAACTGTAAAGGGGCCTGAAAGTTTTTGGTGAGTTTACTTGTTTCACTTAATGAAATACTTGGCTAATCTCAGGACAAACATTCCTAGCGTGAATAAGTTTAGGGAGTACTGGTATGGAGTATTTTCTTGCTTTCTGACCTTTCAGGCTACTTTTTAAAAGCTTTCCATTTACACACCTCTTTGACGCTGTCACATTTCACAGAGGGTGCTCCGTACGCCACTTTCCTGATGTGCCCCATTAAGTCCAGCAGCCACTCCATTCTTTTGGACACACCTAAAGGCAATGCAAATATTGCTTAAAACCTTTCACATGAACAAGGTAATAAAACCTTTAATGGTGCAGTTTATTTAATGCAACCACTTTCTGTAAAATCTCCCTGCTAAGAAAGAATGAAACCGAGCAAAGCAGTTTCACTTGATCTGAAACGTAAACAATAATCACTGAAACATGCGAGTGGATTCTTTTTCAAGAAATGATAAATATCAGATTCAGACAACACTGACAAACTCATGACAAGTCTTTTGCAGTCTAGTCTCTAGTTAAGCTATGGCTTTCAGTCCCTAGGTTTTCTTGTTTTGCACTACAAATAATATTTGTAGTTTCGCACTTGCTTTTACACTGTCTGGTGTCGACATTTCCTGGTTGTTATTACGGATTCTTTCACTTTAGATAGTCTACCAATATGTTCCACAAACACATTTCTGCAGATTCTTCAGCCGTTATAAGAACCTCTTCACGACCTTTGCTTGAAAGTGTATAATTTGATGGCCTGCAGCACATTTCTCCCATGTTTTGCTATTACGTCTTTGTGAAATATGTCCAAGCTGCTTTCGCTGCTTGATGGCGGTTATGAAACAAGTCCTGACATAGAAAGTGAAATATGTTTTATGGCAGTCATTCTTAAACCAGTGTTTTCTCTGCCCCCAAATAATCAGTTAATTACCCTTGAGCTTAAGTGGGTGTGTAGTCACAAAAAACCTTTGCCAGGCAAAGGGTACTCCAGGACCAGTTTAGGAACAAATAGTTTTTAGAACCCCAGCAGCTGCTAGTGTAAGGCTATGCAGCTTCTTCGCTTTCAGTGTTTTATTCGTACCTGTTCTGGTACGGACATTGTTGTTTATTCATAATGACTTTGCAAATTATTAAAGCACTTTATAACGATAAAATCATTTTCCACTTATTATTTTACCATGGGCGCTTTAATAATTTTCAAACTCATTACGATTAAACAACAATGAGCTTAATTTAGTATGTAAACACAGTTAAAGTTTTAACTTGGCATTCGCTCTCCAGACCATCTTGACCATAGATGAAAACAAACCTGCAAAAATGTGCCGTCACAAAAAATAATACATTTACATACACGTGTATTCAGTCTACTGCAGTGCGCTCTGCCCATTTACACTGAAGTCATGTCTCAGCCAATCAGAAAAGATCTTCACATATTTTACAGGTTTATTTCAGGCTTACAAGCATTGGAACAAATATTATTTCTGACAGTTTTTGGTCCATAAAACTACATAGTTGTGAGTAGGCCTAAAGATATGGTCTGTTAATTAACAATAAAAGTGTCTGCAGAGGTTTGTGAAATCTGTGGTGAAATACTTAGCTTGCCTGTATTAGGACTCGAGGCCAAACGTGATTGGTAGAGGCACTGCAGGAGAAGCCAGCCGATATGCTCACTCTTTCCTTTCTGCAAGATGGTGCTGATGACATCGTTGAGGCCCAGGAGTGGGATTCTGCCCTTTGAACTAAAGTAGGACAAAATAAACGTGGTCTTCTCCAAATTGGCCTGTAGAGGTCAGCACAGATCAATAAGAGAAGCATTACTCAAGTCAGTGCCGCTCACTGTAGCATTTTTAAGATCAGACAAAACATTAATAATTCCACAAGTGAGAAATTGTCATTGTCATGGCAGAAAGTGGACAGGACAAAGAGCACCAAAAATGAAAAAAACAAACAAACAAAACTATAGAATAGAGCAAAACCTATAACAACAGTACAGTGTTAAACCCTCTGTGTATGTGGCTAGGCTGACAATAAACTCTCTTGAATCTTGAAAAAGCACACTATACAAACAATCTAGCAATATAAATATGGACATGTGTATTGTACAATATATATGTATATATAGATATATGTAAATTTAGATATGTAGGAATGTACACAAAGAGTATATGTGTATATATATGTGTACAGAGTGGATATATAAATATATGTAAGAACACTCTGGAGATATATTCAGACAGGTCTTTTTCCAGCTCTAACTGATCCAAAGAATGAAAGTGTAAGATGACAGCCTCCTTCCAATCTTGTGCCAGCCACTAGAGGGAGACCAAGGGCCGTTGCCTCCACTCCGGCCAGCAGGAGGAGGGGGGCCTGCCCACATTATTAACATCAGCAGGACCTGCGGGCAGGTCTTTAAAACCAGCGCCCACAGTCACACTCACCGAGTCCGTGTGTGTATTGGTCTGCTCCTCACTCAGACCAAGTTGTTAAATTGCTAAAGGGTCTAGAGTTTACTTCCGGGTATCCCCTTTCTCTTCTGGGCCCTTGTTTCACTCAGATTTAGGCGTAAGGGGCCAGTCATTTTAACTCCACACTTGGGTTCTTTCTCTTATTCTGAGTGGTGATCCATTCTGCAACGGTTAATCGTTACAGACTGACTTAACAAAATGTGTTGGAGAAGGTAAAATAGTAATTTATGCAAGGGCTTTAAATTATAAGTAGGCAATTAAAGTAAATTTACTCAGAGCTTTCACACATTAAACTCTAGGCTTATTGTTCATTTACTAATTTTAAAGCCAAAGTAATTCAGAATCATAATGCATTTTTTCCATAATGTGACATTTCCATATGAAACCGTGTTCAATGATAGCCAGGGGTGGTGGGAGTGAGAGACTTATTACTGTTTTTTTTTTCACCATCAGCTGGTGCATTGCAACAGAATGGAAAATCAGAAAACACTTCAGAGGTGGGCAAATCTCTACACGTCGATCTAACATTTCAAGAAAAAGTTTTATATGATATTAGTTCTGTGTATAAATGTCATGACATGGAGATCATGAATTTATTTAGCTTGACCCTGCATTCACACCGGCAGCAATTTTTTCCTCTTCTTGCCATAATCATCATCATCTATAGGTGTTTCTGACCTGACTGTTGGTTGCCAGGATACAAAAAAAATTAGTTAATAAGTGATTACTAATAAATGATTACTAATGTTTGAATGAGTGAAAACCATGAACAAGTTATAGGGTTATCACAGATGTAGAAGGCTACTCAGCAACACGTGCACTAGCATTTGCTTGAAGCTGGAAATGCCCCTTAATCACACTCACTCTAAATCTCTAGTTTCATAAATGCTTCGGGGACAGAGAAGTTTGAAATCGCAACAATCAATTTCCCCTTCATCTCTAGAACCGAGAAGGGGCATATCATTTCACAATGGCGAAGATAAAACATTCTAGTCCGTTCCCACCAGTTATAACCACATAGTTTTGCTACTAATTTGCATAAAGTTAAACATTATCCCATCAACATTCATACTGCCTCCTGTCACCAGATATCGCCAGCTCTCTTTTAAAATGAATGACATCCAGCAGCTGGCGTAAACGCAGGGTATGTTGTGTACAGATATGCTCCTTCAGCAAATTGCATCCATACCTCAGTGACTTTGATGACCCTGTCAATCTCGGTGTCACTCATTTCTGACAAACAGGAACAGATTCCTTCATAGAGGTCCACCTCAGCAGGCTACAAGTCAACAAACAACAAATAATGGCTATAAAATGTTTCACAGCAGAAAAGTACATCTGTCTGCTACTAATCTAGTTTCATATTACTAAAAACTTTTCAGTAATATGAAACTAGATTCATTATTCCGAATGTACGTTCTTTACAGCCTTAGTGACTCTATGGCGACTCTGTACTTATACCTGTATGTGATCAGGTAAAAGGTTGTAAATTCGTTCTGTGGTGGAGCACAGGGTCGCCCAGCAGTTCTGGGCTGGGTTGGGGAGAGCCATAGCCTTGGCCAGGCCACGCAGGATGGAGAAGCAGAGAGGACGGTGCTGTTTGCGGGCATCTGGGTTAAACTGCTGCACGGCCAGGCTCTCCACAAAAAACTGCAGCTTATCCTCGGCCACGTGCTTCATCCAGCAGCACAGGCACTCATACAGGAGAGTTCTGGTGCAGAGCTGCCGAGAAAACAGAAAGCACACGTTACATTTTGTAAGAGAAACCAAAACACAGGTATGATCAACAGGATCCAAAAAGTGAAGGTGCCACTTTCAAATGTTGTGAAAATATGTATGGCCAAACCCTTTAAATTAGTGAAATTTATAATTGGAGTTAAAAGTCAATTAACATTTATCTTGGACAATACAATCATCTCAAACATCCGGGCCACAGGCCAGATCCAGCCTGCGAGGCAGCTTCACACAGCCCAACATATATTCACATCATGTATTTAGACAGACATTTTTTCCATTTTTCTGCGACTATATATTTACACCTGACAGTTAGATTTGGGGGGGGGTTGGGGAAATCAGCTAGTCCCCCTGTGGAAAAAGCCTGGCTAGTGGCCCGCAGGTGATTTGAGTTATTGTGTTATAGGTGTCATATTTACAGTGTGTGAAACACTGTCTGAAGTCATTTGTAGATCACAGGTTTGTTTGGTAGTGAACACTGTCATCTATTTAACAAAGAAAGTGTTTTATGAGAGATATTACTTTAACTGTCCAATACTGGTGTATATATAGTAAACACTGAATCTATCACTACATTATAACATCACATTTCAACAAGCAGTTAGAAAGTGTCTTAAAGAATTAAACAAATTTCTTTGCCAAAAATCACTCACACTCAGACTGTGGACGAGAGGAGGAGCAAGCCACACCCCCAGAAAGAGAGCAGCGCTGGGGGAAGATTGAGCCTGATTGGCTGCCAGTTCAAGACAGTGATGCTGTACCTCCTCACCTACAAAAGACAAAGAGGAGGACGAACACACTCACAGGCTATTGATTCAAACAGAGTTCAACTAAAACTATGCCTATTGTGAAATATGAAACTAATACAAATAATACGCTCCTACAATAAAGTCTTCTAAGACAAAGATTCTCCTTGCATTCCTGTAACTTATAACATTCCTGTATCTATTATCATGGATGTCTCCCTTAACAAACAACAATCATAATTCACATTCAGTCTTTAAAACATACACATAATCAGAACATTTACCAAAGTTGAGTCTCATCAGGGGAGAGAGGATGGCGTTCCAGTTGACCGGTGGATATTGGAAATTAACCCCCACTTTGGCCAGTGGAGTTAACACTACCTTTATTAGATCAGGAGGCGTGAACTCAGGCCCTACAGTCAGGCAAGAAAAACACACAAATGTGATGTGAAAACATGAGGGAACAAGTTCTGGCTGTTAGAGGAGTAGAAGGTTTAGAAGTCAGTGCATGATAAAGAACAGGTTGAACACCTTTCCTTCCTGCTTCAATGATGAACTCAACTGAGGCTCTGATCAAACTCTTCTCTGGGAGATAGCTGAAGTCTTGAGGCACTGAGAGAAAGAAAACAAAACAATGAAAAAGACAGAGAGAGAAAGGTGACCTGCAGGTCCAGTCTGAAACAGCCTTACCTGCAGTTCTGCTGTGGCTGCTGGACATGTGGGCCAAGTGCAGGTGACCCACCAGACATGCTCCATTAGATTGCAGACCTATCGCTCCAGAGAACGAGATGGTCTGGATATTGACAGTAGAAAAAAAAACACAAGAGATACTATACAATCAAGAAGTACATGGTAAATATAATGAACATGGCTAATCTTACAAAACACAGCATATGACAATATTAAGTATGAAATCTGTTAATAAGTTCAAAAAGACAAAAACACCAGAAAAAAAATAAAGAACTTTTTATGAAACCTAAATAAAATATGGATTTTTAGTTTTAGATATTTAAGAACAAAGAGGAGGAAAAATAATACAATGACAATGGTATGATGGGTTGACATCCAGTCAAACTTGTTACTACTGAGTTTATGCAGTTGTTATGCACTGTGTGCTGCTTACAGGCTCTGTAATTCCTCTTTTTCATGTTATTTGCAATTGTTCAAGATGTCCGACTCAGAAAACTGTACTATGACAAAATGTATTACAATAAGGATAGAATAAGGATATCACTGTGGTGCAATTTTAATATTTTAGTTAGGAAACTACTCAAATGAATTCCAAAATGAACTTGAACTTGTCTCCTTCTGATGAGTTTTGTCACTTTAGCTCACAGAATAGTACCTCTGTATGCTCAGCTTTGTTGCAAGCTTTAAAGACATTATAATCGCTGGGCATGTACGGTAATAGTGTTTTTGTTAATGATACCCTTAACAGCCCATTTCTACATAAAATGTGTTAGATTTCCAACATGACCAGAAAAACGATGATGCATGGACAGAGAGACAGTAAGACGAAAAACGAAGCAGGTTGTGTGTATGAACTCTTACTTGTGTAATGGACCTTATCACCTCGTTCAGTCGGGCTTCCTGCTGGGAGGTCTGCTCTGATTCACGCTTCAGCTGGATGAGATGGAGGGAACGAAACAATACAATTATGCATTAGTTTCTGAAAGAAAACAAATATTATTGCAGAACAGTCAACTTCATCAGCTGATACTGAGCAACACATTATTTTGTGCTTTGTCCAATACAATACTGAGTGTAGTTACTCTACAGTAACCTCTAGTGAGTAAATAGAGCTACTACAGCAAAGCTTAATATTCTTCAGTGTTTTTTTGGGACATGTTCTTAAAAGCTTTGTAACGGTACTGTTTCTGAAACAGGTCCTTCCCTTATGGAATAATAAAAAGCCATAGAAGCAGGATGTTAAAAGCTGCTGGAACTGCCAGATAGATTCTGCAAAAGCGCACACCCACAAAAATACTATCCTGAGTGACGTTCACTTTCACTTAGACAAATGTCACATAATATATAGCAATGTGAGACTTCAAAGGTGCTGAAATGTGTCTGGGACTACCCACTCATGACTAAAGTAATGGGGGGAGACGCATAAGTTCAGCCTTTCATCATTCGGGAAGGCTGGGTAATCAGAGACATCCACAAGGATTTCATTCACACTGGAAGAAAATCTTTCCTCTCACTACTGTTGTCAAGTTCTGCAGTTACTATGGAGACACTTCCTGGCTGCCTTCCAAGTATGGTGGCATTTGCATTTAAATGGGCGAGACAGCATGGTGCGCGTGTGCGCGCGCGCAAACTGGGTGGGCACTGAGGGGTGTAATTTGCCCCCATAAAGCCTAAGCTTGCACAGGTGTGGGTTTTAAAAAGGGCAGCGGCGGTATGAGACTGGCATTTGTCTGGCACCATTTCAGATACCGAGGCTGGTGATAATGGCCCTGCTGAAAGTGGCAAATGAACAGGTAGTAAACTGCTGTTTAGAGGCACATTTATAGCCACAGCTTTAAAAGTCACTCATTTGTAACCCGTGCTTTGGTACAAACAATAAAAGGAATCAAAGGCTGGAAAAAAAGCTTTTTAGCTGCATGCAATACAGCTCAAATACACTGAAAAAATGTAATGCCCCAAAAGAAAACAGGCACAACACGATTATCTCTGTCCCACTAATTAGGCAGGCAGAGCAGTATTACTGACAATATGTCTCATTCTTCTGAGATAACCCAGCAAACAATGAAAATAATAAGCTTTTTCCTGTTGTGCAGCGTGTGATATTTTGAGGTGGACTACCTGAAGGAGAGCAGTCTCAGACCCCACCAATGCGACGAGTCCATTGAGGGCCGCCAGTCTCTGCATGGTCGGACAACCCTGGCAGAGAGAAAAAGAGGAAAAAAAGACGAATCGAAACATAAAAACTTTCATCATTCAATCCCTATAAATTAGTTATTGCTCTCCATAACAAAAACATGGCATAGCTTTATATAAAGCATGGAGAAATTATGTGATCAGTTTCTAAACATCCAATCAAAACCACGTTCATGTCTGTAAGGAAAGGACATATTTTATAAATTTGATGGAAAGCTACTGCTGTGCTTTCAATCCACGCCTTGCAGAAAAAAAAATCCTTTGTAATTTTGCTTTGTTTGGATGACTCCATGTTGTTGAGGCAAACAGTAAAATGTTGATTCCAATCTGTCAGAATGTAAATGGAATTCAAATGTAATTGCACCATTACATCATTATACGTCTAACTGAACAGTGCAGCAAAACAAGAGTAATAGCTCTAAAC
>JBBPCX010000011.1:16026849-16058067 GCA_037974365.1 Hydrocynus forskahlii
AGAGCAAGAGCAAGAGAGAGAGTGAGAGAGTGAGAGAGAGAGCGAGACAGAGAAGGAGAAAGAATGAGAGTACATTTAAAATGTACTTTAAAGTACTTACTGAACAATGCACTGCATAACCAAAAGTATGCGGAGGCCCAAACAACACATTAATGGAAGCTTATGAATATAAGCTTCATTAATATAAGGGTTAATCCTTCCTTGCTGCTGTTACAGCATCCATTCTTTTGGAAAGGCTAGATTTTTTTCATGCTGGAAGAGATTCCATACCATTCAGCAACCACAGCATCAGCAAGTTCCAGCCCAGATATTGGCCAGTAAGGCCTAGTTCACAATCAGTATTGCAGTTCATCCCAAAGGTATTTGATCATGCTGAGGCCTGGGATCTGTCAAGTTCTTACATGTGAAACTCAAAAAACTATTTCTTAATAAACCTGGGTTGTTGCTAAGATCTCGTTTTCTGCTGTAGCAAGAGCATTTTCTCTTCACTGGAACTGGGGCCCAAGTCATGAAGAACAGCTTTAGACCATTATTCCTACTCCACCAAACTTTGTCAGCACTATGCACTTGGGCAGATAGCGCTCTGACTACCCAGATTTGTTTCTCAGGCAGTGAGTGAAACAGATCACTCAGAAAACAATTCCACTGCTCCAGAGTTCATAATAAAGTTCACAATAACAGCACTTACAGTTGTCTGGGGAAGGTCTAGCAAAGACAGACATTTGCTGAACTGACTCACTGTAAAGGAGGCATCCTATTACAGTGCCTATAACAGTCACTGAGCTATTCTGTACAATCCTTTTAATGCCAGTTTTTGCTTTTGGAGACCTCATGGTTCTATGCTCAATTATTTATCCACCTGGCACCAATGGCTGTAGCTGAAATAGCCAAACACACTAATTAGAGTATATGTTTGACCTCGTAGTTCAAATAGTCAGGATTAAATACAGCTAATAAGCCTGCAGTTAAAATTTATTAAGAGGCTGAGAACATTACACAGAGAAAATGTTTTGGACGTACTTGTACTCCATCTGGGTGCTGAAGCAACATGCCTCCAGAGGTTCCAGAGAGTTTAGCACCAATTCCCACATGGACTGCCCACTGATGTCACTGCAGATGACAACACACACACACACACACACACACACAAACACAACAAGACATAAGTCAGCTTAAACAATGCTACAATACTGTAAATCAGTAATTGATGGTTGAGAACAAGCTACCTGACTCTTTCCTCATTCAGCCAGGCCAACAGCATGCCCAGAGCAAGGCCGCTGTGGAACTGCAGTGCCTGAGACTCATCAGCAGTGGGTGCTCCAGGCAGACCTGCACTCAGTGTGGACAGTATGATGGGCACCGCGTCTCTATGAGAGGTGACCAGGACAGGAACCAGCAGGGCCAGGCCCAGTGCAGCGCAGGAGCGAGCAATACCACTGGCTGTGTTCTCACCCGAATAGGAACGCTGCAGCAGGACAGAGAGGCACCAGCAGTAAATAACACATCAGCTCAATGCTACAGCTACTGTAAAACACTGTAATAACAAACCAGAATGAAGTTGAGTTGGCTGAGTGATCATCAAGAACAGATCACACATTATGCTAACTGCACACAATAAACAAATGTTAAACGTGGTGTTTTTGTATTTGTTGTAGGATCATCAACATCACTTAAACAGAGTTTATAAATGATTCAAAAGTAGTTTATTAAACAGTGGTAACAGTCTGCATTTTAATTTGTGTACTTACGTATATTTTAGGGTGTTTCTTACCCAATTAAGTAGCATTTACAAACAAATATTAAACCATTTACAACATTTTAGTAGGATAGTGGTACCAAATTATCTATAGGATCTTTATACAGTTTCCATAGGATCTAGAAGTTTCTTCTGTCTGTTGATTTTGCAAAGAATTTAGCAAAACACAAAGCTGGGGCTTTTGCAGACTTCACTCAGTAGGAACACATGGTGGATGTGTTCCTACTCAGTGAAATGCTCTTCTAACAAAGATCTGGGGAACTACTTACATGGATAAACCACGGAAAGACTTGTCCTTTGGGCCGACTGCTGCTGCTCACAATGCTAAGGAGAGTGTCAATCACCATAGACAGCCAATGGGTTGTGGGTATGGTCTCTGGGCCCACCTTTAGACACAAATGCCTCTATCATAATCTAGAAGCAATGCCGCTGACAATGTAGATCTTGTTGAAAGAAAATAAATTCTAATATTGTGCTGTCTGACTTTGCAAAGAAAAGCCATATTAAATAAGAGTGCAGAAGAAAGACTTCTCACCTCAACTGCTCCATCGCTTTGGGCAGGCAGGCTGCTTTCATAGCGACTCAGGACCACAGCTAGACCACTCAGAGCAAGGATACAGTTCCCTTGAACCACTGGACTATCCCTGTAACCAAACATATTTACCATGGAGACAACAGACTTTTCTCTCTTTTACAAAAGGAACTGCCACTAATTCACAACAGCACTTATCTGTCATGCGCAGAGGTGTAAATCGCTGACCACAAAATTTTACTGTTTGGTGGGGATTCTTAAGGAAATAATTCAATGCATAACATCATCTCAAATTTCACAGTAATTTGATGGATAAACCTGACTGGACAAACTATTCTAGTAGTTTATACAATATCTACAGATATGATCAATAAAAGGAAAAACAAAATAAAGAATCTTGAGAAGATGCGGGGCCACCATGAGTCATCAGAACAGCTTCATATGCAGGAGCAGGCTTCATATGCATCTGAGGTTGGGGTGGGCAGTATGGCAGAAATATTATAGTACTTTAAGACATTTTCACACAATATGCATCACGCCGTCTCGTTTTTCTAGTGCTTCGCAGTAATGCTACGAGTCGCATATAAAATAAGTAAGGCCACATATAATAATAGAAAACATGTACAAATGATGTTTCTGCAACATTTCACATACCGTGCTGCACTACATCCAAGAATAACTATGCTCTCTTTGTAATAAATCATGCAAGGTTAAGTACTGATGATATCCACGGTAGCCTCAGAAAGCATGTTGTAACAATTGATCAGAACAATAAATAGTCAAACTGCCCACACTTAAGCTGAGGACAGGCCTCTGATATGAGTAAGAATAATGATAACGTATAAAAGCAAAAGAGAACAAGGATAAAGGGAAGAGCAAAATGGCAAAAAGAAATGTAAAAAAAAAGTATGTGAAAAATTATACTCAGAAGAAATGAAGAAAAGTAAAAGAAAAGAGCGAAAATCGACTGGGGGAGGGGGCAGTAGTAGCCTGAGTATCTCACTTGGCTGCAGCTTTCACCACATCAGTCAGCTGGTCTCTGACCCTGAAAAGAGAGAGAGCAAAGGAGAGCTGATTTACTGCAGCCTGTAGACACATGGAAAAAACCTTTCATCCCTACAGGCAATGATTTAGGAGTCAAGGTAACACACACACACACACACACACACAGACGCAGCACACACCCACCCCTCCTGCCTTACAACATCCCAGTGCTCGCCAGTCTAAGACATCCTTCACCTGACATCCCTGTCTTTTGAGGGTGAAGTCAGTGACCCCTCAGGCCTCACTGCTCTCATACCACCTCGCCTCCCCTGCTGTGTTCCAGGGCACCTGACGGCAACAAGATGGCTCCACATCCCCAGGGGAGGCATAAATGCAGTGTTTTATGCAGGAAAGTGTGTGAAACACCACAGAACCCAGAACGCTGAGGGAGAGAGAGTTTCCTGTACTAGCTGAACTTGTCACAATTTCACTCACTCTCTGGCTGACAGGCTGTCAAAATGGAGTCCTGGGGTGTGAGTCATGATGCGTGCCAGACTCGATGGCTATGGGAATGGTAGGCAAGCACGGCATGGGCAAATTTATTACATATATTTAAACATACTGGTAAACCCGTGATGTAAACCAAAACTATTTTGTCTGATCAAAACACCCAAAGAAACACTCATCTAAGAACATCTGAGGTTCTGAAAACGGTCAGGAGACTAACAGCAACTGCAGTATCAGTGCTGCAAAGAATAATACTGTGATAAAGACGGTGCAACCCAAGAGGAGCAGTGTTCGTTTAACCCCTTAAACTGCAGGCTTACTATTCTTAAGACTTATTGTTCAAAGAAGACTGTAAGTAATTCCATAATAACTGCTGTAACACTAATATATACGTTACACAGTTATGAGGGTAAGGAATTAAAGCACAAGCCCACAAACAGGAACCTGTTAATTTCATGAATCTACACTCTACACTTTCTTACAATGATTTTCTTTTCTTGAGTTCTACCACAGTCAGAAAACCAGTGAATTCAAAATGTTTGCTTTTGCAGCTTAATTTCCATATGTAGACTGTAGAAATTGGAAGGTTGAAAGTATGTTTCAAAACTTTCCTGTATGATTAAATGGTTAAGATGCCAGTTATTCAGAGCGGTTCGATGACACATTGTGTTCTAGAGAAACATAATTGTTCACAGTGGAGGGGACAGGATTCAGACATCCAAAGGGTTTGGTGCCTCTAAAAGTTACAGTTATCTTGACAGTTATCACATAAAATGGTCAAGAATAGGTTGTCTGATGTCTGTTGTTGCACAGTAGCTTCGAAATAAGGTCAATAAGGCCAAAGACATGAAAATAGCTTTAGAACATTTTAGACAGTAAATAAAATTACTATATTTTTGTAAGTTTCTCTAAAGTTTACATCAAAACTTTTAAGGCCTTCGTTTACATCAAACTACAAAAATCAGTGGTTTGAAAAGCAGTGGAATGAGGAGAGAGCATAAATTTTAACATTAATCCTCTGCATTGTGAAAGGTTGTTAAACGTACCTCCGAAGGTATGATTCAAGAAATCAAGAAAGTATTCCTCACCACAGAAGACTGCACTGCGTGCGTGCATGTGTGTTTGTGTGGCATCACATGCTCACCAGAGCCAGGCAAAGTGTTGTTTATACTGAAGCTCCTCGGGGCTCTCTTTCCCCTGCTTCTGCAACATTTCCAGTTCAGCCTTACGACCCTGAAAGATCCAAACATTGAAGATAGGAAGCTAGTGCAGACAAAATTACAGGCACAATTTCAGTTTAAAGATGACTGCTACTAGGAGGCAGCAATCAAATAATATCATCAGTATGATAAACTACACAACAGTATGATATAGTGCAATACCTCACACCACAGTACAGGTTTGATTCTGATTATCTGGTGCTCTGCTAATACAAGTGATAATAAAAACTGATATTCACCGATGTAGTCCCATTGGTACATTCCAAAATTAAATATGATATTGCATGTGTTGTGGAAAATTCTTGAAATATTGTGATTTATTTTTGCTATATTGCATGCCCTCTACTTAATTTAGTGCAGTATGAAGCAAGTATGAGTTGTTTTAGGGCATGCCATTTGTATGATGCAAATTGGTGGGGCATACTTTTCTCAGTACAAAACACAAGAACATACATGTTTTGGTTGACTGATTATATTTGAAGTGAGGAGGAAAGCATCTTGGAAGAAGTGACTGGAACACCCTTTCTCCACTTCTAGTAAGCAAACAAGTAGAAGGGTTCAGAAAACCAAAGCTTTTAGCTGAGGCAGTTGCAAGCGGTTTTTAAAAAACATGATACCAGTACTTGTACGGGCTTAGGGGCCCTCAAAGCACTTATGTCTGATTACCTGAGATGCTTGCTAAATACAGGTCCTGAGGCAACTATTCACATACTAATCATTTACGTCAATACACACATGAATAAAACGGCGTTATTATCTCAATTTCCTCATGAATATAACTATAACTTTTGCAGTCATTGTGCATAATGGTGTCAGAAATCCGTCTGGAGGCTTTTTCAGTGATTTTGCAGCGCTGTCACTTTTTCTTGTTCTCACTGGTGTACTAAAAGCTTTCCTTTTCCCTGATAGCACTGAGCGATAATTAACTGCAATCTGATGTGTGTAGAGCTTTCAGTTCAGTTCTGTTTGGTCCTTTGGCAGTTGGCATGGCTGTGCGAGTGTGAAGTGATTGACAGAGCGCTGAGAGATGCACTCAGAAGGATCCAAACAAAACATAAATACGGGTTGAAGTGTCTCACTCACACACACACACACACACACACACACACACACACACACACACACACCTGCAGGACAGCGTTGTATGCTCGAGCCATGAAGCCACGCCAGGCCTGAGGAAGAAGGAGGGAACGATGCCACTCTGAAGGCTGGATGTTCACCTAAGAAACAAAGCAAAAGACTGAGGCAAATAAAGTAACGAGAGACATGAGATAACATGCTGCTGACATTTTCCTATGATAGCCATCATCTGATAGAATGAAGATGATATCTGGAAAAAGGCCAAGCAACTGTCTGTTTCTGAGGTTGGACTCATGAAAGCACCTTAAGAAATAACATCTTTTTACATGTGCTTTTTAAACAAGATAAAATATTTTAATTATTATGTTATTAATAATTGGTTCTTTCTGTTGATTAATCTGCATTTATTTGTTATGCACATGACTCCTTAGAGCTGTTGTTGCATTTATTCGTAATGCATACATTTGTAAATATCATCTAACAAATCAGAAAATGTGTAGATTTCAATTTTTATAAATTACCGTTTTGAAATGAACACATGACAAGGAATTAATACACCAATCACATTTGATCAATACTGTGATAAATCAAAACAGTATGCACTTATTGATCCGAACGGTGATCTGATACACCAATGCAAAAAACGCATTCAACAATGATGGAGGCCTCATGCAACTTTTATACAGTGACAGAAACAGAGCACACAGAAAGTTCAGTTTTTGCATGGCAGCAGATTTAAATGAGTTAAAATGGGTCATCCCCAAATTCTTAGAATGGATCCCCCTCTGAGATACAGAGATCATGAAGTAATCAAATTAGGTATATGTAGTTTCTTTCTTACTTTTCCTCCTGTGGACAAAAATAGAAACAAGCGTCTTTTGGTTTATGACTGAATTTTTAAAAAAAATATTCTTTGTATCTTGCTCTCAAAAAGTTTTTTTAATGAGTATATGGATTGGGGCCATACTGGGAGTTCTATCTGTGCTTAATTATAAATATAACTTAATATATCTTAAATATAGCTTAATTATAACCTTCAGGGAAACAACAGGTTTTCTACCTCATGGATGAGGCTGGTTAGTGTCTGTTGGAAGCTCCGCCTTCGGCTGACCATGAAGCGGCTAATTGGTCGTCCATCTCTGTCAGTCTGGACAGGGAGGTCATAAGACAGCAACAGGCCAGCTGAAATAAAGAGGCAAATACAAATTCTTGTCATTCATGTGTTCCCTTACTGTCAATAAAGTGTGTCAAAATGAATGAGTAAGAATCCCCGGCAATCTGCAGGTGACAAGATTATTTATAAGCCATGTGACATTCCTACATTGCAAATTTACAGCAGAAATCAGCTGATTCACTATGCAGCTTCACTAGGCCTGGGTAAGCAGCATCTTTCACTCTTTTGTTGTTAAAACAATGGATCGATGCAGGGCATTAATACATTTCCTAAAGTAACCCTGCTTCAACAACAAAAAAGGCCTCCTTTTTTATACGCAAAGTTGTTGAGCTATAAGAACATAGGTAACTTCTGTGTGCATCACTTAAAGAGAACAAGACTAGTAATTTTCAAAACCAGAGGCGAAATTGTTAAAAAAAAAAAAAAAATGTTAGTTTATCAGTTTTATAATCATCATCTAATATGTGGTTCCGATAAAGATGTTTATTAAATCAGTTATGCAGTGTTAAATAAGCCAAGGACTGCTTAGAAAGAAGGTCTAAGCTGTATCTGTATGTGCGTTTTCTTTTAACCAGAAAATACTTTGTTTATTATTTTTCGACATCACTCTGGTCTGCTGTAGGCAGCTGATACTTCTATCCTGATTGTATAATGCAAAAAGGCCATGCCATCTCCTGTCCATCTCAGTTACACAATGCATCCAAGAGAATACTGAATAAAGTATAATGTATATCTCTTAAACACTGTTTCCAAACTTGATTTTATTCAATGTGTATGTTTTAGAGCTAGAAGTGAATAAAGGAATAATTATGACCTCAGTGTTAGTGGCTACCAGTGCCTGTCTGTACCTGCTAGGCCTGGTTTCAGTCCTGGCTGCTTGTTCTTTTCGTAAGTTTTTAACATGAATGCAGGAATTCCAGCAACAGTTTTGCCCTGGTCCGAGCGCAGGTTCCCCCCTCTTAGAGCCAAATGGTACACTCCACGAGGCATTTGACTCATCTCTTGCCTTACAAGAGCTGTCAAGAGGGTCTCCAGTGCTGTGGAGGAATACACAGTTGAAATTAAGTTATAATACTGAATAAGGGAGAAAACAAATCACAGTTTGGCTACACATTAAACATAAGAAGGAGCAGGTCGAACAAATTAAAGCAAAAATTATTTGAGAGGATTTTTCCAGATTTTCCGCCCAACTTCGTTAACTGTGCTCTCTTGGACTCTCTACTACAATCTACTCGCAGCATGAATTTGAACGTGTGCCTCCTTTGCTTCACAGTCCTTCTCTCATTTTGGAAAAGATCTGAACCCTTTAAATGTTTCACACTTATCTCTTCTATGTATATGACCTTTCCTATTTAAGGACATGAAATCTTTTGTCTCTCCCTGTTGCACAGATGTAACCCTGTCCAAATGTGCGCATGGTGTCAGACGCTGAACCCTAAGCTCACCCTGAGACGTTTAGGATTAAAGGGGGTACAAAGTGTCTCTGAAGGGGTGAGTGAACACTTTGTGTCTGGGAATCACATAATGACAGGGGTGCTGACCTCTCCAGACAAGCCCTGTTTCTTCTCACACAGAGAGAAGCACAGATGACTCTCGTTTGGACTGGTGTACTTTTTACTTCTGCTGAATGTTAAACATAAGTTCAAACATTAGATAGGTTTGTGCTATTAATGAATACATGCAATTCAGAGTGAAAGACACTAATTGAGCAGGACAAAAAAAAACTCATTCCATGAGGTATAAATAACCGTGTTGAGAACAGTTTAGTGGTTTCACTAAATAGATGACTGGGGCTTTTGTAAGCAGTATATCATGTCATAAAACTAAACCTTAGATATCACAGACGAGCACAAATTTGTGTTCTTTTTTGAAATGTGATTGCAAAAACTGCTCGTAGGTTCAAGGATTTAAGGATGGTTTAAATGTTTGCCTGTTCAAGTGTTTTCTCTTTGAAGCTCTCTGAGATTCAACCCAGACCACGCACACAGAGTATGCGGTCTCATTTTGTTTGTAGGTCTTTGTGATGAGTTTACTGTTAAATCTTGTGATGAGTTTACTGTTAAATCTTGTGACGAGTTTACTGTTAAATCTTGCCTGTCTTCTTAAAATCTTTGTCAGTGTGTATAAACCGCTAAAGTACACAAAAACAGTGCTCTGAGAACACCCCTAAAAGGTATTTTGAAAGTAATAAAACAAATATGTAACCTTGCAGTTTCTCAGTTAGAGAGACCTTTGATCAAAGCCTTATTTATAAGTGAGATGTTTTGATTGAACTGAACATTTTCAGTATCCATAATTCATGGTGAGGGTATTTCTCTTCTCTCGAGTTAATCATTTCTTTTTTCCCTTTTCAAAGTCTACTTTCATTATTTTCATTGTGTGTGCGCACGTGTGTGTGGGTCGGTGAGACTAAATCGAGCAGGTGAGAATGTTAAGCTTTTAAAATAATTGTGAACATTTGAAGGTGCCGCATTCTTCAGTGGGGAATAAACAACACTGAGCAGCGAGCAAAGGAGAAAAGAACATCACAGAGCCGATGCAAAGTACCACCTTTTGAAACACTTAAGAGCTGCATAACGGTGAAATGAAGATTCAGATAAAGCCTTGGATAAGATAGCCTAATTCTCAGAAAAAAATGTTCTCATTTATTCACATCAGCTGTGTGGTAGAATTTTACTTCAGCTAGGCAAGCTGAGCTGGTAGTCCATTGTTGTTTCAGTGAGAAGCACGGAAGCTCCCTCATCTCCCACATACAATTCCGTAAGTTATATTTGCCAATTTAGGACACATGTCTGAAGTGTTATGAGATTTTCCTCTCCTCAGGCATATGCGGACATTTCATGATGTCAAGATATCTGTTTGAGTTCTTGACAGATTCTAAACATTAATAAACCTAACATGTCATGAAGAGATTATAAAGTAAATTCTTTTACTAGAACTCTGCAACAGTAAAAAAGAGTAGGAAAAAATGAATACAGAATCGTTTCAAATATCTCACCGCTAGTCTAGCAACAATTTGTAGTTGTACATATGTTAGTTCAAATGAAGGTTTGTAAAAGTTCTTGGTTTGGTTCTTCATGATCAAACGTCTCATTTACAGAAGTGGTTCTTCAAAAAAAACATGTACTGAAAGGTGATCTAGGGCAGTGTTTCCAACCCTGGACTAGAGATTTCCCTGCTTGAACATCCAACAGCCAAGCAAGGGATTGTTTATCATTAGATTTCTTGGATTAGGTGTTTTGGAAGCAGTAAAACTCTCAAATGTGCAGAGCAATGTGTCTCCAGGACCATGGTTGGGAAACACTGGTTAGGGAACCCAAAAGTGGTTCTTCTATGACACGGCTCCAAAGAACACTTTGCTACCTTTACTTTTCAAGAATGGACATTTCAATGATGTCAAATGAAGAGCATCTTCACTCAAAATCTCACACTAGAGTACAGGACTAAATTTATTCTAAATCCTTAAATATCATATTTCACATAATGAGAAACCTTTGCAAATATGCATCTGCCCAAATCCAAACTGGATTTCAGAGTATAAGCAGAATCTCTTCATACCTGTTAACACTGGGCGTGGAGTGAGACCAACAAGTTTTATATAGGAAGCTCCTGGCACAGTTAAATCTTCATCCTTCTTATTTTCTTTCTCTTCTTCATCCTGATCATCAAGCGGTTTCATCTCTGGCCTGGCCTGTGAACACAACGAACATTAAGAAAAATGCTAAAAACAATGTGTGGTAGGGCTACACATTAAGGAAAATGCTAAAGATGAGGTAGAAGTCCTGTGCCAAATGAACAAAATACTACAGATGTGGAATTTTCATCTTAGAAGAGGCCACTGCAGTCCAACAGAAGTGTTTCATTGTAGGATAAAAATAATCAGAATAAGGTTTTGCTGATGTTCAGTGACTATCCTCTCTAAAAGGAGAAGCGGACCCCAACCATGCCAGCAAAATGCCCCCCAAAGTATACCAGCACCTCTGCAACCCCTCACTGTAGGGGTCACTTTTCAGGCCCGTATCATTCTCTTACATGCACCTTCTTGTGGAGAATATTGTCAAGAATACTTCATATGACACTACCACTTTTTCCACATCTCTGTAAACCAGTATTCATCATGAGACTGCAACCCTACTGTAATTTCTGTCTGTGTAGAATGGACTCTGCCTGCCAACACAGTCTGATCATTTCCTGTATGGAGCTACAGCTGCTCTTCTGCTCAAGCATCTTGGCGACTGAACATGTACTTTCCACTGCAATTCATCACAATGTTTACTGATGTTTCCCATACTTTTAAATGCAGATGTCACTTTAGTCATAGTTACTATAGAAACAGTTGATCAGTCTTGGTGAATGAGGCTTTTGCCACCCATGCTCCAATGACAACCTCTCTTTCAAAGTGAACTCGAGCCTTCCCCTTACCATCTTGATCCAAAATCAAGGTCAAGTGGGCCTGCTCAGTGTTTTTATACATACCACAGAGCATGGCACGAAGTTCAACTGTGTGCTAATTTCAGTATATATGTTTCTCCAGCCACGGATTCCAGTTTATCCTTTAGTTGGCTATTCCTCTGTATTACGCCTTGCTTTGACTACATGTAACTTGTAAATTCACTATTTACTGTGGGCAGCAGCTGACTAGTTGAGAAAAGTGCCTGAAATACAGCGGTGAGAAAAAAACAGAAGTGTACAGACAGGAGGAGAGTGTAGAAACTGTTTTTGCTGCTAAACACAAAGCCCAATGTACTTTCTTTCTGTGAAATACAACACAATATAAAACCAATTACACTGTTAGGTGGGCAGGACTGCACTGAAATACAGCTTTGTAAACCAAACTGGTCATGTTTTGAGATCTGCCTTCTCTGAAAGGACAGGGACATTTGACTTACATGTAAGAATAGTCACATAAAATTTAGCAGGACGTGTCCAAGATAAAAACACGATACTTTTCTCAGATGTCTGGAACTTTACTTTTGTTATGTTTTTTAAACAACTAGTCACCTAATAAAAATGAACAATCACGCAGCCCTTAGTATGTATATTGCGATCACCTTTTGGTGTATTGTGATATTCTGTATAATGTGTTAAAAACAAAGAGAGGATCTACAATATGACACTCACCCTTTGCATCTGATGGTGGACACATTTGCTAATTTGCTAGCAGCACACACATATTGTCTACTGCAATGTCACTATTGCAAAGGTCAATATTGCGATCATGACTGACAAACGATATATGACAAGCCCTAAAGCACAAAAAAAACAACCCCAAAACACAAAAACAACTGTAAGTAGGTTCCTACTTGCTCAGGGAGGTGCAGGATGGAGTGACATGATTCTGAGAATTCAGACAGTGCTTTGAAGCCACTGCTAGCCACCTCTGCATCCTGAAAAAGGCAAATATTCAAGCTTAATTCACATGTGCTACTTTAATCATTTCTAAGATAAAATAATAGCAATCAAAATTACATCATGGTGCATGGTAGAAATCCCAGTATTATGGACATTAGAAGGAGACAACATGGCGACAGGTCTGAGCACTCACTGTTTATAGCTTGTGCTTTCATTTTGCATAGATGAAATGGAAACACAAGTCTGTTTCCAAGGAACTACTGCTGTTTTAGGACACAAATACTAACCTGACTGAGAGCATGAACCCACAGAGCACTGACCACTTCACTTTTGAAATTCTGCATGGAAAAGAAACAAGTGACTCAAAGGTAGGTTACATTCTTGGCTCCGTCATAACACTTAATCATATAAAGATAATCAATATATGGCAACCACACAGATACAAAATAGTACTTTGCATATTGACACTGAACTATGGTCATAGATTAAAGGGTATTGATAGGGGCTGGTGAACACTGCCATAGAAGAATAACTTTTGGTTTCCTAAGAATCGTTCAACAGTTAAAAAGGCCTGTATGTGAAGAACTTTCTTTTTTTAATTTAAAGAACATCCACGTCATGCAAAGGTTCCTGAAAGAACTCTTAAATAAAATAAAATGCTTAATATTACATGGAAGGTTTAAAGGGTTCTTCATTACAAAAGGTTTTTCTATGGCTCAAAAAATCCTTGGTGTCACACATTCTTTCTTTTTTGTGTTTTTTGTTTTTACAGAGTATAGGGGTAGGCAAAAATCATGTAGGCCTACCTCAAACTGCTCTGTTCTGACATGCAGTGAAGGCACTAGAGACAGGAGCTCAGCAGTGGCCTTTAACACCAGAGGTCTGGTATCACAGCTCAGCTTAGGAGAGAGAGCCTTCCATGTGGAACCAATATCAACCACCTAAAGCAGCAAAAGAAACTATTCAAATTAAAGGAATATTCCAGCACTTTTCAGTCTAATCTTTATCTGCCGTATCAATGGTGCACAAGCCAAAAAAACCCTGAAAACAGGAAACATTTATAAAGACATTCATAAAACTCAGTCACAGGTAAAACTTTCTCTTCAGTCACAGGTATGTGTAAATTAATCTGCAAATCAGTGGGATTAATTTTTTAGAGATCTCTGAAGTGAAGAATTTGTGGTAAGAGAAGGACTATTAATCACAGAATTCAGCAGAAGCCTTCAAGTTCTCTGTTTGGCTTTTGTACAATAGAAATTGTGCATAGAAATCAAAAGCACAATACAGGTGCAGCAGAGGGAGATTAGGCTGAAAAACGCTGGAATATTCCTTTAAATGTGTTTGAGGATTTAAAATCACATTACACATACTTTTAGCATTTCAGTTTTAGTGAGCCATTTGCAGAAGTGTCTTACTTTTTTCTATAGAAAAGACCAGATATCTGTTCCACTAAACCAGTGCCTAACCTGATGCTAAAGGTTACTTTTTCAATTTAAATGGACCATATGATTGTAACTGGCTTCATGATAACTTCTTCCTAGAACACATGTTTCAGACCTCAGCTCTGCACAGTTCCTGAAGGCCCTGCAAGGCCAGCGCTGCCGGAGTAGCCTGATCCTTCCGCGAGCACTGAGTGAGCAAGTCTGTAATGGCTGCTAGCATGTCTCCTCCATGCTGGTAAGGCCTAGTGGAACAGAAAGAGCACCATGATCATATCAACAATTATATCAATACAGAAGAAAGCATGAGAGCCAGAACCATTATATCACTTTTCAAAATCATTTGTTTCGTCCCCCCACATTTCCCCTTCTGGACAACAGCTGAGACGTAGAGCCTTGGTTCCCCCAATTTAAAAATTCTTCCGGCGCCCATAGAAATAAAATTAATTTCTATTAATCATGAATTTCAACTTTTCGGGCAGTTTGTTGATTGAAAACGAATTGAAAACGAAGTTTAGTGTGTAGTGTTTATGTATTGAGTTCAACACACTGGACAAAATCACAAAATGCAGCCTGTGAAAAACATTGAACATTATTTTAATTTTAAAGTTAACTTTTAGAGTCTATTACTTTCATTTTGCTACACAATTTAGTCATTATGTAACTACATAATGTTTTGGTAGAGGTGCCAGACTTTCAAATCTGCTGGTACATTATAGAACTCTTGATTGTTTTCTTTGGCGTTTATTTTTTTGGAAACTAAAGCACAAAGTAAAACTTTCATAAGCTTTAAACATCTGTGGTTAGGCTGAATCCACAGTGAAAAAATGCAATAACCTAGCTTTATCTTGGCATTTGCTGGGAAAACAAAATGTTTGCACAGTGAGCAGCGTAATAAGTTTTCATATTTATCTGAACTCGTGCATCTATTTAAAAACTGTGACATACAAAACAGCAAAAAAAAAAAAAAAAAGATGAAACATTGCTGCTCACGCTGGCATTGAAAAATCAGGCTATTCTCTCTATAAACCATTTACTTTGCTGCTCTTATTCTTGCCTTTGTTTATCTGCCTGTTCATTCTCTCTCCAAACAGACCAGCCATGCCGATTCAACACGCTCCATGGCCAAAAACTATTACTGACTAAACTAATCTGACTACAGGCCAGTCTCCCACCAGCGCTCACCAAAGGTCTGATGCCATCCAGTGACAGTCAGCCTGCTGTGTCCTAGCCTAAAAGCAGGGAAAAATACCCAATCCAACAGTGTTGAGCTCTTTTCTTACATGCACACCTCCTTTGTCTGGAGCTCTTTCACCTTCAAAAGCTTTTGACAGGTCTAGCTGCCATACGTCTCACAGAAAATGACAAATACCACTGCCACCATTTCAAAAGGAGTTTACACTTTGAGCTCACTGCTGGCAGTATGCCAGCATGTTCGGGATAAAATACATGCAAAATAGGCTTCCGTTCATTTAGAACTTATGCTGTATTCAAAGACTGTACCACACAGCGAGATTTGCAAAATTACAACAGAACAATATGCTACCGTTCTATAACAGAATAAAGATAACAGAAACTAATAGAATATGTACAGATAATATAATAATAGAATAGAATAATAATAGAACCATACATAGAACCCTAAGCAACCCAAGAACTATTTGGAATGAGCGTACCCTATTCTACAACACTATATATTTATATATATATCACAAATTGACAAAAAAAATTTTTCTACATTTAGAAAACATTTCATTTAGAAAAATAATGGCTCTAAACTCTTTTTCTAAACCAAAATGTAACCACTGAAAGTGGTTCTTTGTGTCTCCTCAAAGTAAACTTGATTTATTTCTAATTGTTTTTAAGAGTTGAGAAGTACATGAATACTAATTTTTTACGTGGAACCTCTTCCATACATCATCTCTCTGTATACTAGTATATGGTCGAGATGACAATAGGGTTCCCTTTGACTTTGACTTATTTAAATGGTCTTGGCACTAGCAGATCAGTGGCAGTTAAGTGATAAAAACAAAGATGTAAAAAGTGACCACAGCATGTGTTTAATGTGAATTATTGCGGGACCTCTCTCTGCAGATGTCTCGAACACAGGCAGCTCTCGCCAGGATCTGCTCCCACTGAGCGTCCTTCCCCACCACCACGGAGGACTTCTCCAACAACGCCATCAGTTTCTGCAGGTCTGGGTACACACGGTCCTACAGAGAGAGAAAACACCACGCACACATTCAATCCTTAACAGCACCAGATACCAAGGATGCATGTTAGAAACTCCCTTAGAATTAATGATTTATAACTCCTTGTGCTAAAGACTCTTATGCCAGTTATTCCTATATAGGCAGCTGATTTCTCATTTTAGAAAATAAAAAAGGCCCTTTAAATAGCTTTGGGTGATACAGAGCACTGAAAATGTTCTCATGCACTTCATGTGTTTATGTAGCACACGCTGTGAGCTTTAAGCTAAAAATAAGCTAATAAAAATCAGCCCAAAAATATGGCCAACTTGGCTGTAAAATTACAGGTTTCAGAATTGAAATACACAATTGGTCCATCCCTACTGGATACCAAAATGACCAAAATAATTACATATATTTATAAATAATAAATAACATTTGATACTGACTTTTTTATAATACATTCAGTTGTGATTTTAACTTCTTTTCAATTGATAATTTGGATAAAAATCAAACGTATGCTTATGCAAAATGTAATTTAAACTATATAGTTGCTAGTATTGCACTGATGTTAAGGTTAATGTAGATAATGAATGATCATCATTCATAGCTGATCATCAATTAACATATGATCTGAATGCATAATCAGCTCAGACTTATCTAAAACCATCGGTGGGTATAAGTTTCCACAAATTATTAGCTACATTAACCTCACAGGTGCAGTGCAAAACTATGGACAATTACCGTTTTGGTTGCTTTGAGGGAGAAATATGCAAATAGAATTTTTTTTTAAAAAAGCAGAATATATTTTTTCAGTACCTGTTTTTGCCACAGGGTAGTGAGAAGACGCAGAGCCACAGCCCTCAGCTTGGGGGAGCTGGCCAGCGTCTGAAGGACATGTAAAACCTGCGGTATACAAAACTCGGAGAACAAAGACGACCTTCATTATAATGAGGAAAGTCTGAAGGCCCATCCAGAGCAATCCTGAACAGTGTAATTCTCCTAAAAGCCCTCTGCTGAAAAGACATGAATGAACGGCAGCATTGAAATCTTTCTATCAGAGGCCTGAACTCCTGGGTAAGTGGTCTAGTATTAGTTTTTGTTTAAAGAATTTAACATCATAATCTCTTTAGAAAGGAAGGAATGGAGCCATTGTCCTGCACTCTAGACCCGCCGCTAAACTTCTAAACTAGCTTAAATTCTCCTTTGGCAATGCAGCGTTTTTTACAAAGACCTGATGACTACAGCAGATAAAGAAATGATGAAAAAAAGAAGAAAAATGTCCTTGCAAACATTGATAAGGATACGCTCTGCAACAAAACCCTAAACAAAAGCTACTCCCAGGTAGTTTGTGTAGAGTCTCTTTTTTTAAGGATGTTGCAGTATATATTTTGTTGATGTAGCACAATTCAGCAAGCGAAATGTCAGCATCTCTCCCCTCCACACGCACGTGTGTGTGGAGCAGCTATGAATAATGTGCATTGCTGGAGACACCAATGAATAACAACAGCAGCGAGCACAACCGACTGCTTTATGGCTGTGTATAGCGCCAGGTGAGCTGTTGCCATAACAACAAGAGAAGCATAATTATGGCCTAAACCCAGCAGATGCCAGAGATTTCTATTACTGTAGCAAACGCTGAACAATAGCGTGCAGGACAGAGTACAGGCTTCAGCACTGAAGCTGGATTTTTTTTTTCATTAAATGGGAGGGTTTTCCAGGAGCTCAGTGTGTAAAATAAATGTGAAGCAAATATTTATTTCACTTATTTACATAAACATCACGTACATGTTTTATTTGTGTACATTGTAAATAGGTACCTTGTGTGTTCCCAGCTTTGGTAAGGTGGCAAGAACAGCTTGAGAGAGAGCAGAGTCGGACACTCTGCCCAGTTTAAACATCAGAACTGGAAGAACACATGGGACCTGAGAGACAGAGAGGGAAAGAGAGAGAGAGAGAGACAGAGAAAGAATGGAGAGAGAGAGAGAGAGACAGGCAGAGACAGAGAGAGAGAGAGAGAGAGAGAGAGAATAGAGAACAGAGAGAAGAAAGAGACAGAGAAGAAAAAGAAAGAAAGAAAGCAATAGGGCAAAAGATGAGTAAGGATAAAAAGGCAAACAAAGAAAGTATTAAAAATTAGGAGTAGGAAAAAGAACAAAATTAAATATAAAAAAGCCAGAAAAAGGGAAAAAGAAAGACATTAAAACAGGAGGGCAGAGAGAGAAATAGAGACAAAGAATGGAATAAGAAATAGTGAAAGACAAAAGAAAGAGGGGGATAATATAAGAAATGAACATTTTAGAATTAAAAGGAAGAGAAAGAAAGAAAGAAAGAAAGAAAGAAAACAGAAATAAAGAAAGAAGAGAAAGTGAAGTGAGTAAACATACACTCAACAAAACAAGCTCTAAAGACAGTTAGTGATGTGAGAGACAGAATGGAGCTTTTAATAGACCAGTGTGTGGAGCAGTCGGGGAGCAGATCACTCCGGGCAAAACAGAAGAAAAGCGGACGGGAGCTGAGGCGTGTTTGCTCAGAGCTGAGTGGAGTGTGTGAAGGAGGGAGAGAAGAGTGAGAGAATTCTTCTTCTGCCCCTCATGGTTACTATTGCTGCTAAACCTAGCCACACTGTCACATCCTATCCATCTCCTGTACTGCGTTTGGAGAACACCATGCGGAGAGGGAGCGTCCACAGAACCTCAGCTTTGAAGTGCCTCCAGCAGCTCCAACCACACACACCCCCCTCCCCTGCTCTCACTCCTTCTCACTCAAGAAAATGTTGTGCTGCTTCAGTGGCTTTTATCATGCTCTGGTGTTGGCATGTGGCGATGTTTATCTGACTTTAAAGTCATCAGAAAATTGTGACGTGTTGAGCTTGAGGGCAGAGCTCAAAACGTTCAGGGAGCCAAACTGGTGTCAAAATATGGCAAGGCTTTAGTACCTGTCAGACACAGGATAAAAGGACGCCAATCACTGCTTAAGCAGAAGCCAGAATTGTGTGTTTTCAAGAGCCTTTTCAGAAAAACAAAAGGGGAGGAAAAAAAGAGACCTGCAACACGAGATAATGTTGTTTTTTGTGGTTTTAGTTCATTCGAACTACACATTTTCGATGAATGGACTTAGTAATTAGTTTGAATGAGAAAGTACTCAGATCACTTGTTTGTATCACTGAAAGGAAGAATCCCACACCAGCTAGATCTTACAAAAGCATGCATGCATGCATATGAAGTCAAATTAAAGACTGCATGCCCTACATGAATCAAAAGGTTTTGTTTAATTAAGTCTAGACTGAACAGCTTTGCATACAGCTAACAGGCAGCTTTGCTGAAATCACTGTGAATCTGTAACACATTAAGTAAACGCTGTGTGGCCGATGTCTCTTACAATGTTTAATGGTTCAAATGGTTAAACTACATAAGATGGAGCAGATGAAAAGGTATAAGTTAGTAAAGTGGTCCTTATAGTGGTGCATGAATCTCCACAGTACACAGTGTGAACAATGTGAAATTCTTTCTCTGCATTTAACCCATTCACCAAGTGAAGCGGCAGGCAGCCAGCGATGCGGCACCCGGGGAGCAGTGTGTAGGGACGGTACCTCACTCAGGGGGACCAGTGATGACACTAGCTGTCTTGGGATTCTAACAACCGACCTTCTGATCGCAGGAGCAACCAGGCCACCAGCTGCCCCAAAATGTACTCCCAGCTGGATTTGAACTCGCGGCCTTGCCTCTCGCAGCGTGAAGTGAAAACCAGTAGACCTCGTGGGCGAGTTTATGACTATAATTATGACTACTATGACCCCATGACTTTCGTGTAATATGTCCCATACTACACTTCAGGGCATTAACCGGCTCTGCCAACATCAGCAGCTAAGTTAGTGAAACCAATCCCAGACCTTCTTAGACATCCAATCCCTGCTTACCAACCACTGCCACCCACTTTTCCTTGTTATGGGATGCAGCACTTCACTGAGATAGTCCTGGCTACATCCAGGAATGTATGGCCAGACCATAACGTCATCTGAATGTCTCCAGCATACTTGAGTGATCAAATGCCGCACACAACTTACTCATTTTAGGCACAGTCATTGGTATGTAAGCATTATGTAGTGGGCTATTTCAAACACAGCCTTAGTCTCAGTCTTAGATGCTGTACCCACACGTACAAGCCGAACGTTTTCTTGGGAGCATTTGGAAACTAGTAAATTAGAGACCCTCACATGCTTGCCAATGCATATACCAATTTATTTCCTTGCATCTGTTGTTTCTATAGCTATGGACTAAAAATGTCCTGCTCCTGAACAAAAAAGAAGGGGCTGTGGTTGTTTTTATTTTTTCTGTAATTCAGTCAAACTGTCCTCTCAGTGTCTGTGGTTCTCGGCCAAGGTAAGCCATGAAATGCACTAAACATTCTGACAACAGGAAGGTCCTAAGGAAGGTCCTAACTAGGACTAGTTAAATCACACAAAACAACACACAAACAACAACAATCACGACACCAACTGAACAATCAGGAACAGATATCTCCTTATGTTAACTGCAAGCAGTAAGAAATATTGCCTCTTTTCATTTTCTTATACACAGAAATATTATTAAATTAATATAAAATATTCACTCATTGGGATCTCCTAACATGTGTGTGGAAATTAGGCTATCCAAGCAGCAAAAAAAAAGGTCTAAATCTAAGACAATAAAATCTCATTTATCGGAAAAAACGCAGAGTTCACACACAGCCTTCATGCCAACAAAGGAAAAATCTAAAATGTGAAAGACTGGCAGTCACGTCTTATTAGACGCAAACAATGCAATGTAGAAGCCTTCACGTTACGGTGGGTTCCTCGCTGAACAGACAGTCGGCTTGTCAACTCATTAAGTCCCAGTTTGAGAGCAGGCTGTGAAAACCTGCTCAGCAATCAGCACGCACCCAGCCTGACCCCGAAGAGCAGAAGACATCAGAGCAGGGCCTCCCTCCGCTGAGAGGCTTTCTAACCCCTGGGGGGAGATGCAGGGCTGGATGTTCTAACCCCTGAATTGAGGACTAACCCTGAAGCGTCCCACTACACGCCTCTCACTGCGGGGGCCCAAAGGGGCAACCCAGCCCCCTAAGACTGTCTCAATCTCTGACTCCATCAGCCAGCCAATTAGCAGGCCTGATGAGGACAGCTACACCAATGGGATGAGCAGTGCAGCATGCAGGGACACGCAGAGGGAAAAAATCAGAGGTAGGGTTGCACAATATATTGTCTACTAAACTTTAGCGCAACTTTGGTCTTTGAAGCTCTGTAACCAATGACAGAATTTTTTACTGTGCTACGTGAGCATCTAACAAGGGTGAAGAACTGTGTCAACTTTAGAAATCTCTCTCCGTCATTGTAAACATAATAACAACCCTGAATAGTAATGACTGACACTCAGTAACAACTGCACTACTTCCTCATGAAGCAAATGACAAATTCAGATGAAATTCCTTTTGAATAACCCGGAGTGAGACTCGCAATACCAGTAAATCAGAATTATTAGGATGTCACAGGTAACACACGAGAAATAATGAAGCTGAAGAAGTTTCAGATCAAACTAGGATGATTACCCTTCCAGCTCAATGTCAAAACTACATTGTAAGGTAAATATTCGATAACACTAATTAGACGAAGTCGGGGGAGAACATCACAGAACAATGTTAATATTAGTTAAGCTTTAACTGCATAAACTAAGTCCACTGAACACGACCACGCTGCTTGTATTCGTAATTAAAACATTGTAAACATAAACATTGTAAAGATAAACAAAGTCTGCTAAAAGACCTCAGCTACAAGACAGAGACACTTCATTAGCATCTAAAACCGCACCAACTAACATTAGGAAACCTGAAAGTACAATGTCGACTTACTTGATGTGATTCATGTGAACAAGATCTCCAGAATCCTTGATTTTGCTTTAAATTGGCTTACATTCACATTTTCAGTTCTTAAACATGAATGTATGCCCTGGAAATGTGTAATAAAATACATCAAAATATACTCTACTGATATTACTAGCCAACCATGGAAATAATTAAACACTGCCATGCTGGTTATCTAACATAGGAGCACTGACCTGGTCATTTACAGCACTGGACACTGTACAAGGCAACACAGGTGGGAACAAGTCACTGAGTTACAAAGTAAGTCAAAGTAACTTCTAAGTAAGTGCCCTCCTTTTTAGTCCAGTCCTAAAATCTTCATCCTAATCATAGACAATTTTGTTTTACATGACCCGTTTTTAGAAGCATGAAGTAAATCGTAAATTAACATCACGTTAACTCAAGTCCAAATTGAGTCGCAAGTCTTTTTTCATTTGGTAAGTTAAAGACTCAAGCCAACAAATTCTTGGCTTGCCCTGAGTCCACATCATGACAGTTGAGTCCGCAGCTCTGCAAACCATTAAAGTCAGACGGGGAAGAGAGTAAAAATGTGAAGTTATATCAAAGAGGAATAACTGACTAATACAACTTTACGTCCAACCCACTCAGCATTGACTGTATTCCTGTAATCATTAGGCAGCCAACGTTCATTGACCTTGCTGGGTCAAAGAAAAACTTTCAGAAATGGAGTCAAATAAAGCTTGATGGCATCACCACTTGGGAGCCCCAGAAATGTACTTTTCATATATTGCTAGTCATTACAATTGCATTATACAGCAAAAGAAATACAGTGCTAGTCTTCCGTCCATACTGCGCAGCACTGGAAGGAAACAGACTTAAACATAAATAAGATAGGATGACTCTGGCTGGTTTCCTCGAATATTAGACCCCATAATAACAACTTGTCTATATCTAAATTGCACGGTGCTGATCTCGACCCAAATAACTACTCACTGCTGCTACATTTAGTCAAGCGTGCATTTTCTTCCAAACTACACAAACATCAGTGGCTTGATATAATATAAATGAACTCTCTACTACATTAGAGTTCTTAGGTTTCTCCCTTGATTTCCCACACCAGAAACCTTCCCAAAACTCCATTTAGGGGAGCTCAACATTATAGGTCTAAAAGGATGAGAATGATAAATGTGTGTAAAGAGGCTCTGGCATGGAAGCATTGTTCAACCACAATGAGAACACATTTCTAATTCTTATAAATTCATGGCTGTATGTATAGAACAAATTCACCTAATCCACCAGCTAAACTATGTAATTCTGTCCAATAACTAAATGAATAAGTGGCCAAGAAGGGATTCTGTAATTAGTTATGAGTAGAGGCTGCTGGTCCCAATGCCATTGTCATGATACCACTCCATCAGCCCTTACTGCACACTGCTCCCATTCCTCAGCAGTCGCCACGTTGCTTAGCAACACAGGATCTGAATGGATAATGGGTATGGATGGTAGAGTGGAAAAAAGGGGAAAGACTGACTCTGCAAATGATTCCAATTCAAATGCCACCTGCTTTAACAAGTAACAGTTCTGTTTGGCTGCACACGTACCAGACCCTGCAGCATCCACCATACTGTTCGATTTCTAGTCACCATGTCATTTTGCTGCAAAATGATGAAATATGATAAAATTGAGGCAGCCTTGGAAAAACCCAGCAAACTGATCATCACACCCTTGCACTAGGGGCTATAAAATGTTTTCTGGATAAACCAATTTGCTGACTGGCACAGATACTGATGTAAAAGAGTGAAAATTAGAATCTGAAAATTGAAACTGATAACATTGGCCACAATAATTTAATATGTTCAAAATTAAAACTGATTCCAATAGCATTAAGTTTGACTAAGACCAGAGTTTTTAAATTAGGCAGCCAGTTAGAACAGAGGTCATATTATATCAGCCTTAAAAACATTAACATAAACTGCCTTTTTTAATTATAAGGGGAAAAAAGAGGTTACAGTCATTTAGACTGTTAAAGTCAGCTTTATCACACAAAAAAATGCAAGAAAATGTAGAACATGAATCCTTTTAATAAGCAGATTTCATTTGTTAGTCTGTTATCATCATCAGTTATTTTTAGTATAATATGGACAAAATCGATACAGTCCAAATCGATAATAAGAAATCGGATATTGTTCAGTGGCAAAGTCAATAACCTGATCTCAACCCAGCAGAGCAGCTTTACAGTTATGTGCAAAAGTAACGGGACGCTCAGACGTATAGCGCTGCGTGCTGCGTGCCCCCCGTGCACAAAAAAGCAACAAACTTTCAAAATAAAAGAATAAAAACAAACTGCAATAAAATCATTGTCAGCTTTAAGTAAATAATGCATTATCGCGATAATAACACATTAACATGCTCAGCCATAGTTTGGATGCAATTTATGTTTGTGCTTTGATAGTGTTTCATGTTTAAATTTTGCAGTTCAGTTGGTACTGCTGTAGTTCTGAGTAGACAGTGTATATAAGTGTATGAAAAAAGACATTTAATTCTTATTAAGGAACAGTATGTCTGATAGAGATATTTATTTATTACAATATAAAACATCATCAGTGCTTCCCACTGATAAGATAAAACCACTGGACAGCTGGATATAGGTAATTAGCTGCCAACTAATACGTTATTCAACTCATATGCTAAATGTCGTAAATGTAAATGTCGTAAATATTCAGGTCAAAACATGGCAAAAAAATGTATGTATACATCTTTCACACCTTTACCTTTCTAAAGGAGACAAACTTATACTCTTAAATTACTTGTCAGCATTAAGTAGCTTCCTTCAGATGGGAGTGAGGTGTGTCAGTTGGCCTTACCTGAGCTGGATCTACCTCAGCGATGGCCGCTGCAGTGTCCATTGCAAGCCTGCAGAGGTGCCCCTCACTGCTGATGATGAGGTGGGAGACCAGAAGTGGAACAGCATCTGGGACACGCTCACAGAGAGGGAGAGTGGACTGGACGGAGTAGAGCCACTCTGTAGCGGCCATGGGGTCCGCAGAGACTTGGTGCAACACACTAGTGGCCACCTGCAGCTCACTATACCACGTGCTGAGAGGTAGGGTCAGCTGAGTGGTGTTCTATAGAGAGAAGGGCATCGAAAATTATGACCAAGTCAAAAGATATTGAGTTCACTTGATGGCGAAATGACTTCTCCTTACATTTTCTTTAAATATGAGTAAGATGTACTATGTTATGGTTTTCACTCCCCAACCCATACAACCCTTATATGGAACCCCAGACTTGAACATGAACAAGATTGTGATGTCACACCTATGAACACAGCAGTTTAGACCACCAGTTCACAGCGGTGTTACTGAATACAGTGTGAAGATGAGTTATTGAAGATACAGGGAAAAACAATTATGCAAAGGATCCAGATATGGGAAAGACGTGCTGGAAGTTAACTTTTTAATATACTATATGTATTATATATTTTAGTCTCAAAGGGACAGTAACAAAAACATGAGATAGTACTTTGTAACATGAGATAGTACACCTTTTAAACATGTATTATGACAGGTTTGTATGTAGAACCCTACAAACCCCACAAAAAGTTTTTTAAGGGGAAAAAATATATATTTTTAGGCCCTTTAATTCTTACAGATAAATGAAAATATGCTGCCATTTCTGTCATTTAATATACTTTAACAACTTTTTTTGTTAATGTCACAATGCTGTTGTATTTATCTGATATGCAAAAGCATGATCTAACAAAACCAAATGTATAGATTTTATTCATTTTTGAAGGGGGGGGGGGTGACAATATGATATTAATCACCATCACAATTTGCTTTTCTGACCCACTGCATGCCTTATTAGAAATAGATCATAATTTGTTAAATGGATTTTGTTCAGTGCAGTTCTTTATGCCTATTATAGCACAACAAATGCCAATCTAATACTACCTGCCACATCAAAATAGAAATATGCTTCATACACCTTATACTGTAACTCTTATTAGATCCACCGGTAATTGTTCAACAATTCTAAAGCCATTCTGAATTTATATACATGCAGCACATCTAACAATGAAAGGTAGCTTTATGCTTATATCTTTTTATTTGGCAACAGAAAACATGTTAACACACAGAAAGTGCCAATTCCACATGTTGATTTTAATTCAGTCTAGATTTTAATGAGTTAAAGGGGGCCAAGTCAAAGTTCCTGAATCTGAATCTAGAGCGGGACAGGTTTGAAGGGTTGTTCTTTCAAATATTCTGAAAGAAAGCTATTGAAAGCTTTGAGATCTGGACAAATCCCATCTACATTTCAAATATCTTGATGCTGATAACTCCATGAAACACAGATTAAACTTCAAGGGTCGGTGTCCGAGACGGGGATTAAGTCTAGTCCTGGATTAGTAGTGCTGTGAGCAGAGTTTCCACTGACAAGGAAAGGACAGTCCAAGACTAGGCTTAATCCCACTCTGAGAAACTGCCCCTAAAGGTTCAGCGGAGGCCACAGCTCAGGCAGTGTACCTGCTTTGGACTGCATGGTTCCCTCTGGGCGGTCTGCAGGAGGGAGTTAGCCAGGTCCCGGTTCTTCGCCTGTATTTGGGGGTCTGTTAGTGCCTCCATGAGGTCTGAGCAGGAAAGAACCTGCAGCAGAGGCATCACGAACAACGAGGCACCCCAGGGAGGCCTTGTCTCAGGTGGTACAATCTTGACAGCTATTGGAGCAAAAAAATACATATATAGAAGCATGAACATGTATTTTTATGAAATTCCCTTCAAAAAGGTAAAACAAGCAAAAGCACCGCCAACAGATGACAACTGTATTTTGGAGGGTTAAGAGAGATTCCGACTAACAGAATTTTAGAAGGATAGTTCATATAAAATAGCCTTAGGGTAAATTACCAGCATTTTCTAACTTTTAATTTGAGGTAGAACCCCGATCATGAGTATTACTGATCAGTAAAACTGTGCAGCTCATCTCTACAGCTGTATAAGTAATGGTCAATTAATAGTCTATAAAGAAACGTGGCCAATATGTTTATCACATATTGTTTTGTTCAATGGAGCACACTGTGTTTTAGTCCTGGAAACACAGCACAGGGAAAAACTAGATCATTCTCAGCTGTGTGAAAATAAAGCTATCTATGTCAGTGAGAGTAGGGGGGGAGAGGAGAAAGGCTTCACCAAGCTCCAGGAGGGCACTCTGCTGCGAGGCGGAGGCTCCGAGGAGAAGCAGGGAGATCCCCATGATCACTTGCTCAGACGGGAGATCCTGCTGGGAGAAAAAAGAGGAGTCAGAGAAGAGCCAGACACAGATGGAGTCTTTGAGGGGGCGCTGAATGGAGAATGACAATCGCTCCGGGCTGGTGTGAAAGCTTCCACAAGCCTTTAGAGAGATGAGAGGGGAGGCTTTGAAGAGATTAGCATCACACAGCTAACCCCCGTTTGAAGCTATCGTAGCTTTTCCATTACGTTCACTGTAACAAAAACAAATCCCAGAGCCTGAGGGAGACAAATAAACCACATGTTTTTTTGTTTAAAGAGAAGGAAGCCCTGTTTATCTGAAAATAAACAATTGTGTATAGTCTGGTTTGTTCAACAATTTCTGGAGAAATAATTCTTATTTTTCTCAAAGATTAGTTTGTTGATGCGAGATGCCTCTTACAAAGCCTCAGTTACACAAACTGAATCCCTGAAAGTCCAGACAGGTCCAAGCAGCTGCTTTATAATGCTCCAACAAAGAGTATAGAATGATAATTCACGAGGGAGGATTTCTCAGCTAGCAAAATAATCACTGTGATAATAGTCTCTGAAATTGTGATATTGCACAAGGTTGCCATGTCCAAATGAGTATGAGGATAATAATTTCAGTACAATATCTAAAAATGTTTCAAAACATGTTCAAAGCTGTGGAGTAAAATTTTAAACTCATCATCAAATTGTATCACTTCCATGTCCCTCAGTTATATCTATGCACACATTCACCATTATATTCGGGGTCTATTTTGCACTTTAGCCACATTTGAAAAAAAAAAAAGAAAAAGATTTGTGCACAATACTTAGCTCTAATAGTTTTACAAAACTCATTTAAGTTTTGACAGAATTAATTAGGTTTAATCAAACCTGAAAATATGAATATCAATAACATTTCCACTCCACTCCATTGGCACATTCGAAAACAGGTTGACCCCTTTTGTATTTTTAAACATCGCAATATTCATTACACAGAACTGCAATATCATTATGTGACTTCATCTTCAGTTCTTCAGACAACATCAGTCAGTTCTAGCTTCTAGTGTTCCCAACCCACCCAGACAAACCCACACACAAACAGCTCACCTCTCTGCAGACAGGCAGGAGTTGGTGGAGGGTGTGCAGGAGAGACCTGAGCTCTCCTCCCAGCTGCAGGCTGAGCTGACAGGCACACACCAGCTGCAGCGCTAGCTGAGCTAACTCAGCCCTCCAGCGCTGCGGCTCACTGAGAAGAGCAATGGTCAGGGATTCAGCTAAGGAACTCAGCTCCACTACAGCCGTAACACTGTCCACCTACACATCAGAGGCAAGCAAAAACTCAGAACTTGGCACGAGTGGTCCTTTTCAGTTAATGCTTTTCTCTATTCATTTCAACTTTACTGTGCATTATCAGGCATGTGTGTATCTATGTATGTTCATCTGGATGAGTGAGAATGCAGATAAAAAAAAACCATTTGCATAGAGAGGCCTATTGCTGTCAGATCCATTCAGTTCAAGCATTTGTCAAAGTGCAATTAGCTAAAAGCTCAATGAAAGAGAAAGTGCTATTATGGGTTAATCCTTCGATCAATGATTGCCATTGGAAATCAGTGTGCTGTTAATTAATTCCTGGGTTTAGTTTTAGTTCTTCCTCAGCACTTGCTGAGGAACTTCTAAAATCTATTACAACTTTTATATCCATCCCATGAGAGGTGTTTGCATGTTCTTACCAGTATATAAGGGAAAAGCTGGAAGAGGCAGCGCAGTATCTCTTGGGTAACTTGAGTGGAGGGGGAGCCTTGAACCTCTCTGGGCTGCAGCAGGACTCTGAGCAGGCTGTGTCTGAGCAGGGCATTCTCTGGCAGCCTCTGGGGTTCAGTGTAAAGGTACCGCAGGAACGGAGCCAGCATGGATACATACAATGGCTCATCTCTAGCACATTAGAGTAATACATGCAATCACTAAAAATCATATGAATCAGCACATTCATATACAATATTAGAGTAATACATGCAATCACTAAAAATCATATGAATCAGCACATTCATATACAATATACAGACACACACACACACACACACACACACACACACACATCAGCCATAATATTAAAACTAGTAGGTCCCTCCCTCCTGTCACCAAAACAGCTCTGAAACATTTAGGCAGGGATGCCACAAGACCACTGAAAGCATCAAGACATTAACTGCAGATCCCTCAAGGTCAAGACAACTTCTTGAACTCTTTGTCCCGTTCCTCAAACCATTCCTGAACATTTTTTCCAGTGTGGAAGGGCACATTATCCTGCTCTAAGAAGACACCGACATACCAGGAGTAACTTTGCCTTGACATGTACTTGGTCTACAACAATGTTCAGGGAGCTGGTACAGGTATATAAGTACACAAGTACATACATGCCAGGACCCAACGTTTCCCAGCAGAACATTACCCAAAGCATCACTGCCTCTGCTATTTTGCCATCAGTGCATCCTTGTGCCATCCCTTCCCCATGCACTTGGCCATCCACATGATGGGGAAAAATGTGCTTCATCAGGCAGTCCAAGTTGTTCTATTGCTCTGTTGATGAGTTTGGATACTAATGTGTCCACTGCAGGCACTTCCGCTGGTGGACAGGGGTCAGCAAGGGCATTCTACCCAACTACATCTACACAGTCCTATACAAAGATGTTCTTACAATTTTTTTTCACAGCCAGCATTAACTTTTTCAGGAATTTGTGCTGCAGCAGCTTTTCTGAAGGTTTAGACCAGACAGGCTACCTTTGCTTCCCCCACACACATCAGTGAGCTTGTGCTGATGACCCTGTCGCTGGTTCACTGTTTGGCCCACTTTTGGTAGGTACTAACCACTGAATAACAAGAACACCCCACCAGACCTGCCATTTTGGAGACTGGAGAGGTCTGACCCAGTCATGTAACCATTCAAATTGGACCTTCAAAGTAACTCTGATCCTTACATTTGCCAATTATTCATGCTACTAACACAACAACTTCATCAACTGACTGTTCACTTGCTGCTTAATAGATCACACAACTTAGCATGAGCCACTGAAACGAGATAAATAATATCACATCATTTGCTTCACTTGTTCATGGTTTTAATGTTATACCTGTTAGATATATATCAATAGATACAAATTAACACAACGTAATTTGACTGGGAGTGTTCCCTATAATAACGAGGAGAGAAAATGACTTACAATTATTTAATGTAGATTAAAGTGAAAAAATAATGGGGCTTGAAATCACCTTAACAAAAGTTTCTTTGTAAGCCACAGGTTTAGAATTTGCCATTCTCTAACCACTTCTCACTTAGTGCTTCAAACTGACCGTGATCCTCATTCAATGAAATAAGGCAGACCACCAGAAAATATTCCCTCAAATTAATAACATAGTGCAATTTATATAACAATAACAAGTGCAAAAGAGTGTTCTTAGGAACTCTTGATCTGACAAAGGTAAGGGCAAGTGAGAGTACCCTGCTTTCCAATGGAAATGGAGCAAGAGTGTGTGAGAGTGTGTGGTGGTTTTCTCTCTCGCTCAAGGCCTCTTGTCTGAACGTCATACTGAGAAGAAACTCTTACTTGTCAGCAGCCAGCTGGATGAAGTCATCAATCTCTTGCAACAGAGCAGGCCAGCAATCAGGACGATTCTCCAGCACTGTGATGTAGGGGTGAGGGCAGCTCCTGAGGCCATGAACATGACACATACGCACAAATGCATTCATCCCAAAACAGATGGTAAAAACATAAAGGGCCTGTTTCACGGAAACCCAAACTATAATGCAGTCAGATGTAGACAGAACATGCATATATACACACATATAAACACACACACATATATATATATATATATATATATATATATAAAGAAACATATT